>CAUYSK010048882.1:0-74119 GCA_963575035.1 Avahi laniger | reverse complement strand
CAGTATCAGAAATGAAAGAGGGGCCATCACTACAGACTGCATGACCATTAAAAGGATAATAAACAAATACTGTCAACAACTCTATGTTCATAAATATGATAATCTACATGAAATGGAACAATTCCTTGAAAGATACAAACTATCACAACTCACTGAAGAAGAAATAGACAACTCGAATTGTACTATGTCCATTGAAATAATCAAATGTCTAGTTAAAAAGCTTCCAAAAAAAGAAAAGATGAGATACTATCTTGGGTAGATAAAAAAAAAAAAAAGAAAGAAAGAAAGAAAGAAAGAAAGAAAGAAAAGAAAAGAAAAGAAAAGAAAAGAAAAATTTGTCTATGAGATTCCCAAAAAACTAAAGCTACTTTTTGCCAAATGTCAGGAAGCAAGGCATAATCTGAGTTCGAATCTCCATTCTGCCATCTTCCGTACTGTTTGGCCTTAGGAATGTGACTTAAGCTCCCCGGGCTCTAGTCTTCTCATCTCTGAATGTACAGTAATAATGCTAACTGAATCAGATTGTATGGATTCAATAACGTATGTTGAGCCTCTGGCCCATAGCAGAGGCTTAGAAATTATTATTATAATTTCTATTGCTCTGACAAGACAAATTCTAGAGCAACTAATGAAGCCCCTTGCTAAAATAAGCATATCAGTGGCCTCAAAGACTCTATGAAATCAGAGGAGGCATAAATAAGTAAATAGGCAGCATGAACCTATCCCTGGGCAAGTGTCAGACCCAAAACCACACAAACATGTGGTTTCCATCAATGGTTTTCCTCAAAGGTACATGAGACATGAGAATAACATTGCAAATAGCCTCACTAGAGAAGACCATATATTAATATTATAACTTCCAAAGTTGAAAGTCTACTTAGCAGTTTGTAAATACAGTTGCTAAAATAAAGGAAAAAATATTCTCAAATAAAGGGCAATTTTAATGGATTCTAGACTGAAATGCCTTTATACTTATTAAGTTGCATTGTACAACTTACTGAATAGGCTTCAAGTAAGTCATTTTTCTTCCCTGGGCCTCATTTTACTTTATTATAAGGAGAAGAGTAAAATCTCATGAAGATGTCATAGGATTAACGAGAGGGCCCCTTTCAATTGATGTAAAACTTATGTATCTTTTTGATCTGTTTTTTTATCTCAATTTGGGCACGTTCCCGAACCCTTCTTGGCCTGATTGGTTTTACTTGTAAAATACAAGAGTTGACACAAAGAACTCCAAGGCTTTGTGATCCAGAAGCTTGTTAGAAAAGCAGCAGCCAGACCTGCAGAATCAAAATCTTCCCAGATCCCAGGGCAAATCATACGCAGTTTTAAGTTTAAGAAGCGCTGTACTAAGGCCCACTCCAGCTTCTTAATTGTATGAACCCATGACTTCGTAAGCAAAGCTAGCAAATTTGAGGTCAAACATTGGCCATTACACAAGAGTTAGAACATATTCCACCCCTCCCTGGGATTTCCTTGATGCCTTCGTCTGATCTTCTCCTTAGGGTTGAGGACCCACTGGTGGCTGAGTCAGCAGGGATAAGCAAGGAGAAACATGTGTAAGTTGCCGCTGCTTTTACTCTTCTGTGGTCAAAGCTATGTGTGTCCTAATATTCTGCTCAGTGGGTCCAATATTCGAATACTGAGAGAGGCAGCATGGTTGGGTACCCACAGTTTGAATTCCAGTTCTACCATTGACAAGCAAGGTGGTTTGGAGTCATTTCTTCATCCTCTGTATTTCAGTGCCCTCTTCTAACACATGGGAATGATAAGGACCCTGTTCCCACTTAAATAAATAAGTTAATATTGGCCAAATCCTCTGACCAGAGACTGGCCCTTGGTAAGCACTACACAAACCTTTGTCCAAAAAAATCCACCAATATATGAGAAATGTTTCCATTTTCCTATTTGTCCTCTAACAATAGAAAAGCCAAGTTCAGCCAACACTATCTTGTGGTAATATCTTTGATCAAGGCACAAGACTTTTATAATTGGCATCCTGACAATAAACTCATTGTGATTTTGCAACAATTTTTCCCTTCAGATCTAATAAATGTATATAATATACAAATAATACAACTAGTTTGCAATAAAATGTGCCAAATGTGTACATATTTAATAAGCACAATGACCTTATGAGACGGATATGATTAGCATCCTCATGTTATAGATGAGAAAAATGAAGTTTTAAGTGACTTACTTAAGGTCACCCAGCTACATGGAGTGTGGGGCTTTGAAATCAGGCAGTCTGGCCTTAGAATCTGTGTCTTTAAACACTGTACTAGAGAATATTGTATCTTATACCCTAAATGCTGTACTGTGCTGCCTCTCTCAAAGGGGCTTCATCCTTTCTGGTTTTAATTAATATTTATGTCAATGTTATTTGTCTTAAATTCGTCTTAAATAGCACATCTCTTAGAAGCAAACTATATCTCTACTTTTCTCTGCGTAAAGCCAACTGAAGCAACTTGTACAGTTAATCACTTACTAAACTCCTAGTAATAACAATGACATAATATATTACCAAATTCTAATAACATCACAGAAAATAAACCAACGCTGAAAACATCCCTTCCCTCTGAAGTTCCCTTAAATGTGACTGATGCATTTAGACTACAATTTTTATAAGATGTTTTCATTAGGTTTGTACAAAATATTTGGAAATCCACTTGGATAAATTATCCCCAAAGCTAAGTAAATGACCCTTTAATGTTTCTTTGAAAACATCACAGCCAGTAGCCAATCTTTACTATCGTAGAGAGAAAGGGAAAAGCAACAAACTGACGCTGAGATGGCGCACAGGGCCTCTAAAGTTATATTAGAGATGTTTCCCATCTTGTTATTCATACTCTGTCGTAGACAAATGGCTTAAAAACAGACAAGGGAGCATTCAGGCTTCTTTCTAACACAGGTGGGCAGAGCCTCCATTCATGCTGGCTGCAAATGGCAAACTAGGCAGGAGGAGGAGAGGGGAAGGGAGTTCAGGGCACATGAGCCACAGGGCAGAGTCGGCTGCCTGGATGCAGCTGTGGGGAGAGCAGCCGGACTCCCCCATGGCACAAACTGCACCTCCCTGGCCCAAAGACCCCGACTCCCAGTCCCGGTGGCCTTCGCTGTGATGCTTCGCCCCCTCTGAACACACGCGGCACTTAGAATCTGAGCTCCCACTTGGCCTAACCACAGTTATCTCCTTCTGTAGGCGACAATAGAATTTATTTAAAATGCAGCCCCGGAGACAAACTGCATGTTCAGATTCCAGTCCTGCCATTTGTCACTTGCGTGATGCTGACAAACTCCGTAACCCTTTCTCAACCTCTGTTTCCCCATTGGTAGAGAAGGGAAAATAATCGTTTCCTTATCCTAGGGTTATTGTAAGGATCATTGCAGCTAATGTGTGTGAAGCGCCACGGGAAGTGCACTGGATAAACGTTAACTATTTTTGCGGAAAACCTTTTCTGCCTAAATAGGTTGTGCATTTCTCCCCTTGTACTCCTTTCTATCCTACACAGAAGCACAGTCATAGCAGAGCAATTTGCATAAAGTAGGTACTTAAAAAATGTTAGAAAGACACATTGACGCATTTTTTTTTTCAGGCCTTGTTCTCAGACTCATGATTTGCAAGTAACTGTCAGAGATCCAAGGGCCAGCTGCACTCCAATCACTCAGAAGCTTTTTTAAAATACAAATTCCTACCTTCTGCTTCAGAGATTCTAAGACTGAATGC
This sequence comes from Avahi laniger, assembly GCA_963575035.1. Taxonomy (NCBI): domain Eukaryota; kingdom Metazoa; phylum Chordata; class Mammalia; order Primates; family Indriidae; genus Avahi; species Avahi laniger. Next base: position 70,395 of record CAUYSK010048882.1, on the reverse strand, counting down.
CTGAGAGCAGAGCCAGGAAAATGCCCTGCAGCAAAACCAGCCAACAACCAAGCAAACTCCCCATGTTCTTGAACTCTGGGCTGAGCTGCCCCTCTTGTCTGGGTCTTACCCTTTCTGGTTTTATGTAACTAGATGCCGACTTAAAGCCTAACTCAGAGAAGTGAAGGCTGAGAGGGCTGGGAATGGAGGTAGAATAATACAAGCTGAGGAGATCATGGAGCAGGAGGGGAACAGGAAGAGGATATCGACATCCCACCTAAAGCACTTCTCATCTGGAGGCCGTGCCAAGCCTGGAGCCTGTATGGGGGCACTCCTCTTGGTTAAAATTGGTCCTGGCAGCCACACTTGGTGAAGCGTAGGAGCAAAGATACCATTAGGTCTTAAAGACTGTGGTTTTGCCACACGATAGCAGGAGCCCTGCCCCAGAAAAATCCTGTCTGCATGCCAAACATAAAACAACAATTCTGGGCAGAGTTCCCAGAAACACCTGCCTCCAACTCTAGCTCTGACTTCTGCTCTATGTCCATTCCCCACAGGCTGAAAGATCTTTGAACTGGCAAAATGAAACCAAATACTGTCCTTTACCCTACATCTGGGCATAAAAATTGCAAACAATGTCTCATACCCACGCCTGATAGGTCCCTTCTCAATTCCCAATCCCTGACAAGCCTAACTATTCCTTTGCAAGAGTGAACAACTAAGAAAAAAAATGTACAAGACATATATAAAAAAGATATGGTAGTTCAAAAGAAAGGAATCACCATGAGAATTCAGAGCAAATGTCTTCCTATAAAATAAGAAATTTACTGCAAGTAACAGGAAAGTGCTTTGGAACATCTGTATTATGTGCATATAATAGGAATCAAAAGGACCTGTTTCTATGAAATTATATCAGACATGGTGTTAAAAAGCATAAATAACAAGCTTAATAAAATTAATGGAGGCTTACTAATGAGTTAATTATCTTAAAAATTCCAATTTTCATCTAGAAATTCACCCCAAATTTAGGAAAAGCAGATAAAGAGATTTAAGTGGTTACAGAAAGCTAAAAGACATGAAAGGCAAATGTAGGGAATTCAATAAAATTGTAAAGGGAGCCTAAGAAGAGTAAAGTAGAGAGCACTGAAGCAATGATTAAAAGAACAATAGGAGAAAACTTTTTCCCTTAAAAAACTGATTTTGAAGCTTGAAATATTTTGCAAAAAAAAAAAATTAATGGGAAAAAACCCAACACGCTGACATATGCCAACTTTTTTCTTTTCAATTTTCCCTTTTAAAATACCCCTCAAGCATTCAGGCCTGTGAGCACAAATACATAGCAGTAACCCCCCCACACAAATACATACACATACACATGCACATACACACACACAAACACATGCACACACATGCAAACACATACATGTGCACACGCATACATACACAAACACATATACATATACAAACACATACACATACACACACACACATACACACACAAACACACACACATACAAATACACACACACACATACACACACACATACATGTACACACACAAAGGAGCAAAGTTCAGGCAGACATTTGGCTTCTCCGTAATACTTTGTGACAAAAGACAACAAAGCAAAGGTTACTAAATTTTGAGAGAAAGAGATTTCAACTCAAGACAAGTGTTTTTTTGGTTTTTTTTGGTTTTTGTTTTTATCAAGTCTAAAGGAAACAGGACAGAAACATGCGAGAGATCAGGCAATGCATCACAGTACATTGTCAATTTAAAAAATCTGTCAAAGATATATTCCAGCTGCCAACAGTGGAATTAAAATAAACGTATTTGATTCATAATTTCAAAAGACTAAATCTAGTAACAGTCCCAGACATTTTGAATTTTTCTGAATACCAAGTTCCCACAAACCCTGACTTTAGCTCAAGATTCCCAAATTTCTGTACCCTAATAATAATAATAATAACAAAAATATCCTAATTAAAATAACTGCCTAATATTTGCTAAGCACATTACATTCTATAATATTTGAGATAAGAAAAAAAACAAAGTATTTTCCCTACTCTCACACTCCACTCACCACTCTCAATACAATATTTTACTTCTGGCCACCAAACAACCAGTTCTCCAGTGGACATCAACTGGGGCTCCAATAATTAGATTTAATTCCGATGCTACCTACCTGGAGACAGTGGCAGATCCCACAGGTTAAGGGCTCAACCTCACAAGGCTTCCCCTGCTTCAGATGCCAACAGCAAATTGGGGGCTCCTCTACTTCCAGTCTCCTCCTTGGGTTTGATTAATTTGCTAGAGCTGCTCACAGAACTCAGGGAAACCCTTTATGTTTACCACTTTATTATTATATGAAGGATATCATAAAGAACACAGATGCACAGCCAGATGGGAGAGATGCATAGGGCAAGGTGTGGACGGGGGGACGCAGAGGTTCCATGCCAGCTCAGGGATCACCACCCTCCCAGGACCTCCATGTGTTCAGCAGCTTGAAGCTCTCTAAACCTTGTCTTTTTCATTTTTAAGTAGGTTTCATTAGGAATTAATAATTACATCATTGGCTGTTGGTGATCAACTCAACCTTTAGCCCCTTGCCCCTCCCCAGAGGTCAGAAGGTAGTTCCGATCCCCTGGCAACCATCCTGAGGCTTTCCAGAAACCACCAAGAGTCACCTCAATAGAAGAAGACATACTCCTATCACTCAGGCAATTACACAGATCTTAGGAGTTCTGTATCAGGAATTGAGGTCAAAAACCAAATATTAGAATTGATGGGGAGTGGGAAATCCCAAAATAGGGCACCCGGGCACTTGAGAAAACTGCAGAATCTAGAAGGTCTTTCTGACCTTCTCCCTCCTTCTCTCTTTTGAAGTAGGCCATAGAAACTCAAATTCCACTCAGCCCTTCTCCCTTGAAGCAGGTCATAAAACCTAGTAAGGTCATTCTCTGACCTTCTTCTTCCCTGCTGCCCTGAAGACCCTTAGGTGACAGGAGTCTTGCCCTTTACCCAGAGGGGAAAATGTCACGCAGAATCTGAATAAACAGGCCTTGCTAAGTCCCCCCAACTTAGAACCATTAGAGCATACCCTTTTGTCCTCCAATCATACTTCTGCAAAATAGCTCATCAAAATACAGGTTTCCCATTGCTTTGAGTCTTCATTTCTGAAGGCACCTGTGTCACATAAAACTTAAATAACTTTGAATGCTTCTCTCTTGTTAATCTGTATTTTGTTATAGGAGTCTCACTCATGAACCTTATGGTGAGTGAGAAAAAAAATATTACTTTTTCTCTCTTACAGAACAAAATATTTTCCTAGCACCCTTGTCTACAAGAGTTTCAGGAGCTCTATCTCAGGAACTGAGGACAGAGACCAAATGCTTATTTCTTATTACATCACGACATCACACATTCATTATGCCAAATCTTTACCTAACCTTGCAAGATAAATTCTATTTTCTACCTTTCATCAGTGACAAAATCAAGCCTTAGGGAAGTTAAATTACTTTTCAAAGATATTCTGTTAATAAGTGGCAGGGTCTGTATTCAATTACAAGTTTTCTCATCTCCAATGCACAGGCATTTTCTGATATCCCATTCTACTTGCTCTAGGACCCACAAGTCTGTAAGATGGGCAAGAGCAGGTCTGTGGCTCAGCTTTGGTTAGAGAGAGAAAGAGAATGCATGTGATGGGTACTAACTCCAGCAGTAGAAACAGATGGACTGTGTACCACAGGGTGTATTAATCTTATTTCTAGCTTCCGTAAACTTGATATTTAACATCCACTCTACATGCATATGCCAGATATGCCTAGTTTGGGACAACCTAAAAATATGCCTAAGTCACCTTGACTAATCCTCCTGCCTCCCTCGTTACCTCCCCTGCTGCCCAGGAGGAATCTTCTTCCCAGAATGCACTTTTCAACTATAAACTAACAAAACTAAAGTCTATACCTTCAAACACCTTTCTTATCTGGCTTTCACACTTTGGTCCACTGTACACCTGCCCTAAGCACCCTAGGGCCATACACTAGACAACTAGGGACAAACCCTGTGTCTGAGAGCCCAGTAAAATCATTCAAACGACATAACCCTAAACCTGTTTACCCTACCTTACCTGTTCCTTCCTGTGGAAACCACAGTGGAGACTCTTGCCTGGTTTTCCCCCTCCCTCTGCCTTGTGACCGAGTTCAGTACTTTCCCATGAGGCCCCTGCTGTGGTTAATTTCACATGTCAACTTAACTAAGATGTGAAGTGCCCAGGTATTTGAGCAAGCTTTATTCTGGATGCATTTGTGATGGTGTTCTCTGTTCTTGGTTGACATTTGAATTAGTACACTGAGTAAGGTCAGTTGTCCTCCCTAATGTGAGTGGTCTTCATACAATCAGTTGAAGACCTGAATAGAACAGAAAGGTCAACCCTTCTGTGAGTAAGGGGGACTTCCTGTTGTCTGACTGCTTTACCTGAGATATGGGTCTTTTGCCTTTGGACTCAAATTGAAATATCAGCTCCTCTTGGTTATTATGCCTGATGACTTTCAGTCAGGAACTTACACCGTCAGTTTTCCTGGTTTTCAGGCCTTTGGGCTCAGACTGGGACTACATATCATGTTTCTTGGGTCTCAGCTTGCCAATTGCAGATCTTGGGACTTCTCAGCCTCCATAACTGTGTGAGCCAATTCCTTATAATCACTCTCTCTCTCACTCTCTCTGTCTCTCTCTCTCTCTTTATCCTCTCTCTCTTTCTCTCTCTCCTATTGGTTCTGTTACTCTGAAGAACCCTGACTAATATACCTACCACCACTGCTTCCCCCCAACAGTGTGGCAAGCTCCTTCCTCTTAGGAACTGTGGGTAATAAACTATCTTTCCATTTCCTGATCTGTTGGCCTTACTATACCTCAAATTGTCTATTAATACATTATATTTTAAAACAAGGGATGAGGCAGCATGAGCTACCATTTGTCTACATTAATTTTTCATAGTTAAATTTGTATGCACTAGAAATAGTATATGATCCCTATCTGCTAACACTATGAATCCTATCTGGATCACATTTAGGGCATTTATTCAGAAATTGGGTGTTTTCTTTTTATAGTTTCACATTCACAATTAGATCTATGGAATGAATATTAATGAACTAAATACTGTATATGGGCTCACTTTCCTAATTTACCTTGGCACAATCTACATATCAGTAAAGTTAAAAGGCACTAAATCAGCAATAATTATTCAAATAATTGGGAAATAATTTCATCAGTGAATATTTCTGTGACTGTCTGCCCTTACTCAGGGAACAGTAAAACTAGAGGTAAATCTCATATGACTAAAACCAGAAAAAATAAGAGTGACACTCCACTGAATCAAACTGGAAGTCTTGGAAACCAGAATGAGAAAGGAAAGGCAAGGGAGAATTTGCACAACTGCGCTACTTTCTTGTCACACTCTGTGAGTCTCAAGTCTCATCGGCCTCTGCCTGATTGTTCAAAATGCCCAGGAATGGAAAAGACACCTCGCAAAGTCAGGATGTGGAGCAATTGATTCATTTTAAGCCTATGTCACCCTCTGAAAGCCCAAGGAAAGGCCATTGACTTGACTGAGTCAACATTGAGCTATGAGTTCTAAGAACTGTTTTGTTGCAGCTTTTGCCACTTTTTCACTCTAAGATTGTAGACAAGCATCTTCTTATTGTACTTACAGTTGAGAGCATCTACAAATATAAGGGGTTTTCTTAGTAAAAAGAAAGTATTAGAATGTCAATACTATTGTATCAATCTAGTTGCAGTCAGGAAAAGAGAAGACACATCAGTTATTTTAAAAGAAAGAATTAACATAAGAAATTGAAGGGGCGAAGGGCAAAAAAGTGACACTGAAGTACTCATTTCTAAGGAGTGAATACTGACTGCATCCTTCATGAACTGTGAGACACTGGACAAGTTACTTAGCCTCCTAAAGTGGCCTGATATACCCAGAGTTAGCAAAACTTGAGAGGTTTGAGGGCACAGTCATCAAGACATCCCTCCCTTCTGACACCAGCTACAAGTTTGGGGTATTTCCAGTATCACTCTCAGCTTCAAAATTCACGAAAAGAATGCACAGAGCTCCCTGAAGCTATTGTACTTACGATTATGTTTATTATGGGGAGAGGATACAGATCAGCATCAGCCAAAGGAAGAGATGCATGGGGCAGAGTCTGGCAGGATTCTAAATGTGACGGTTCCATTGTCCTCAGGACACCTTAGTCTCCTGGCATCAAAGCAACACAGTGTGTATGGAGCATCGCCAATCAAGGAAGAAATATCAGCTCCTTTTGGTTATTATGCCTGATGACTTTCAGTCAGGAACTTACATCGTCAGTTTTCCTGGTTTTCAGGCCTTTGGGCTCAGACTGGGACTACATATCATGTCTCCTGGGTCTCAGCTTGCCAATTGCAGATCTTGGGATTTCTCAGCCTCCATAACTCTGTGAGCCAATTCCTTATAATCTCTCTCTCTCTCTCTCTCTCTCTCTCTCTCTCTCTCTCTCTCTCTCTCTCTCTCTCCCCTATTGGTTCTGTTACTCTGAAGAACCCTGACTAATACACCTACCACCACCGCCCCCCCCAACACCTGAGCATCAGTGTTCAGAGTTTTTATTGGGGCTTCGTTATATAGGCATAATTGATTTATTCATTGTCCATATGGTTGAATTCAGTATCCAGGCCAATTGACACCCTGTATTCCAAAGTTCCCACCCTAAATCACATGGTTGGCCTTTCAAACATGACCAGTCCCCACTCTAAGGTCATCAGGTGTGAGCTTCTTCATCTTAAGATCCAGCATGGCCAGCCTGTGGCCATAGCAAATCATTCCAATCAAGTATTACATAGATTGCCTTCTTTAAGCTGAGAGAAAAGACCTTATCTCTCTTTAAACAAGGCCAAATTCTTTACTACACAGAATACCTGCTAAGTAGAGTGATAACATGTGTTGGTTTGCCTGGAACAGTCTTAGTTGATTCCTGATGTCCAGGAGTAATATCCTTAAAAATGCCACCCTTCTTTTCACTCTCAAAAGTGCCTCAATTTGGAAAATAAGCTATGAGGTCATTCTACTCATTAGCATGGGTAATTTTAGAACTATTTATCAACTAGTACAGTGCAAAAATTGATCAAACTGAATGGACACTTGCAGCAAACAACTGGTGCTGCAATAACTATTTTGCACTGGTGAATATCATGCCTTTGCTCATCAGGCTGTTAGGAGCATTAAACAAAGATGTGCCTATAGATCTTAAAAATGGTAACTGGCAAATCTCTTTTAGAGCGAATAATGTTTAATGCTTACCAAGCATCCCCACTTCCATATTTCTAACAAAATCCTAATTTTATTCTGCATCCATGATCCTTCTACACCCAGGACTTTTGACCCAGGGGAAACTGCTATATCAATGGGTGACTCTCAATTAGTCTAAGCCAGTGCTTCTCAAATTTTACAGTCACCTGAGGAGCACTTAGAACATCCTGATATTCAGGTCCCACATCCAGAGATCCTGACTTAGTTGGTCTGGGAAAAGCACAAGTATTAGTACTTTTGAAAAGCCCCCCTTACGATTCTAATGAGCAGTAAGTGCCAAGAACCAACAATTGATCCCTATCAGAGTATGCACACTCCTTCGTGGTGACCGTCTGGAAATGGGCATGTGACACAACTGCAGTCCAAGGAGACAGGGGTGTGGCAAACCTCCTCCTCCCGCTTCTGGAAGAGTTTTCTGCAATGTCTCTTTGTCTATCCCCAGACAAGAATTAGCAATGTTGTAGCCTAATTGCTTCTGACAATCATCTTAAAGCCACAAAAAATCACTCTAAGCATGAAGTTGATCATTTGGATATAAGAGCAGAAAGAAAGAAGCCGGGTCCCTGAGGATGTGGTTGAGCCACTGTATCAGCTAATCCAGAAGCCCCTCCTTTCTTAGACTCACAGTTCTATGAGCCAAAACATTTCCTTACTAAGCTTGATTTTCTGAGGCTTGCAACTGAAAGCCTCCCAACTTCTCACTGTCTTGTGCTTTAGTCTGTACGTGTGCAATTATCCTCTAAATATTTCAATAACAATAAAGACAGATTAATATGATGACTACAAAGCATATTCTATTCTATTTAAAAATATTTTTTGCTTTCCATTTTTTTTCAAATTTTATCCCACAGTATAGAGTATACTGTTCATAATCCCTATGTAGTCCCAAGGTGTAGTGAGAATTGAAACCAGAAACAATTAGACCATCAATACCAAACAGTACAGGAAACTGCTCACATTTTTATGCTCATTTGACAAATGAGGAGATTGAGGTTTGGGGCAGGAATTACCCAAGGGCACATAGCTAGCAATTCACAAAACTTGGACTGTAACTAAAGACTATTAATTCAACCTCTTAATATCTTTTCACTATGTACATATAAACTTCTTTTTTACAAAGTGTATATAACTTGCTTCAGACCTTTGACAGTTGTGTCATGGTTAAGAATGGGAATTCTGGGAACTTATCTATCTGCGTGTGAAACCTTATTTCACCACTTATTGGCCATGCATCCTGGAGACAGTCACTTAACCTCTCTATTCCAATGCCCTCGTTTATAAAATGACAATAATATATATATATATTATTGTCATTTATTGTCATTTCACAGGGGTGTTGTGAGGGTCAAATGACCTTATCGGAATAAAATACCTAGAATAGTGCTTGGCACATAGTCATGTATGGGTTAGCTATGCTGTTGTTATTGTTAATCTTAATTCAGGACTTAATTGTTCAACAAAAGTACACAATTGCAAATATTATAAAGAAGATATCTTCCCTATCTCCCTCAGCATTTTTTTTTTTCTCTCAGGAGAGAAATATTTAAGTTTTCCACTTCCCAGAAATCTCAGGCATGTTTCAGGAGTTCTAGGAGCCATATTCTCCCTTGAACTTATATTTTTAATCAGGAAAAAAAAAGTCAAAGTATAAAATAAGAAGAATTGGGAATGTGTACAGGAAAGTACTCTATAGAGCAGCAGTCCCCAAAATTTTTGGCACCAGGGACAAGTTTCACGGAAGACAATTTTTTCCACGGATGGGGTGGGGGCAGGCAAGGTGGAGCTCAGGTTGTGATGCTAGCGATGGGGAGCAGCTGTAAATACAGATGAAGCTTTGCTTGCGTGCCTACGGTTCACCTCCTGCTGTGCACCCCCCAACACCTCCTAAATTTCATAGAAGTCAATTTTTCCACTGACAGGGGCCAGTGTGGCAGAGATCTGTGGCCTGGTCCCTAACAGTGGAGACCACAGCTATAGAGGACATGGCTTGTAGTGAATGCTCAATAAATTAGTTTCCTGCACAGCACTTTGTAAGCTTTTCAGAGCACTTTCTCTCCCATCGTTTGATTCTTATTGGGCTTGAAGCTACATGAGCCAGAAGTCAAGCTCTCTGGTGTGGAAATTGGGAATGTGTGGGTTCTTGCAATGGCAGCCAGAGCTGCCCTCCATCAAAGAATCATTCTCTGGGTTCAGGCACTGCCTCACCAGGAAACCTCCTGGGAAAAATCCCAGGGCTTGTCAGAAGACAAAGCCATTGTCAGCAACTAACGCTTTGTATAAATTAGTGTATTCTCCCTACACGAACACTTCTTCCCTAGTGTCCTGGGAATGGGACAAAGCATGTTACAAAAATACAAAGTATTATAAATATTTTGTAATAAGGAATAACAAAACATAACTCTAGACATACACGTGGTATGTGAGTAAGGCAGGCAGGGAGGAAGGGGACAGTGCATACTAAGACAAAAGTGGAAAAGGAAACATCACATACACTTAGACAATTTGTCTGGGAACTCAGACACGGTTCCTAATCACAAAGGCAACCAATGTCTATCAGCAAGTGAATGAACAAAGTCCATAAGCAGGTCCCTGCAAATTGGGAGAGCTCCTCGGAGTCTCATTTCCTGCTGGCATGCCATCATTTTTCTAATGCTCTCCGAGTCCACTCCAGCCCACTCGGCCCTTCACCGTAAATGCCTGCCTCTGGTGTTCATCCTCACTCCGAAGCCTTCATGATTCACTTATCCTCTTTTCATTGCTCTCTGAGCCTCGTCCCCAGGGAACTCTGCCTTGGAATGGACAGAGCTTTCTTGCTCATCATCTTGAAATATCGTTATGTATCAGCAGGCAGGCTTCACCTTCAGTGGGCTGGGCTGACCTGATCTAGCTAAAACATAAAAATGTGTTCCATGCACCTCACTCCTTTCTTCCTGGGAAAGCAGTGACATGTACTAGGTGTGCTGCTTACATTGAGAACTGTTTCCTGACAAGTCCTTCAACTCAGCTGTGCTCATAAAGAAAGGGCAACGGGCAATGGCCTGAGGTCCATGACAAAACCAGCACTCTTGGGAAAGCCACAGACCCTCAGATACCCCATCTGTAAATGGGGATAATTACACCTCCATCTCAGGGTAATCGTGAGGATTAAATGAGACGATGTTTACAGCACAATTGGGAGAATTGGCTGGCATTCAATATACATAAAGCCATGTAGGTAGATAAGATAAAAACATTTTAGCCAACATGGAGATCAATTCTGCTGCCACCAAGAGAATCTTCTCAGACTGGCAACTCCTGTTGAGTAAGCAGCACCGTCTCCATCAATCAGTTGTACCAGGGATGGTCTCTTGGCTCCAACTGGGCAAATCATATTCCCTCCCCCAGGGATTGGTTAGCAGAACACGGAAGCCAACTCATTTATTTGTAAGAAGCTGAGCTGAAATGTCATAAAAATATGAACACTGAAGTCTCTGTCATGGAAACAAATGAGTCAGTAGGAAAGGCAGCAGATAGAAAGAGAAGAAGAAAATCAGAAACACAGGAGCAGAAGTGAATGATCTACATAGAAATTGAGGAGGGAGAGGGCCCACGAAGCCCAGATCTGTGACCTGAATCCGTAACATAAATGCATTTATATATTAAGCTTCTTTAAGAGCATTCCTATTGCAACAAACAAACTTCAAGACAAACATTGAGACAAAGTTTGAGTCACACACACAAAAGGAGAGATGAGAGAGAGAGAGAGGAGAGACAAAGACATTCATGCACAGATTCAACTCTCTAGCCCTCTGGCTTTCCAAGGCCAGTGTCACTTTGCCACCACAGACAGACGCATCACTGCTGCCCCAGGGACTGTGAGAGAAGAAGTTAAATTGGGTGGTGGAGGAAAGTGGGCTATTTTGAGACTGCACCCAAAGAGCAAACACAGGAGGCTTGGTAAAGACCCACAGGCACTGCAGTCTAAATGCATCCCACACATTCTCCTGCTCACAGTCATCGCTCTCCAAAGAGCAAGCCTTGGGCTTGGAGCCTCAACTTCTCATGCAAAGGCAGACAAGTCTGAAGGGCTTGGGGGGAAATACATCAATCAAGTCATTCTTCAGTACATGTGAGGAACATTAAGATGTTGGCGAGGCCGGTGGCCTGTTATTACCATCAACGGTAATATGTGCTTCCACGGAAGTTCTCAGATTAGGGGAATTTTATAAAAACAGCACCATATTATTATATATTATAATGAGGAAGGAAGTGTATGGGAGAAGCAATTTTTAGAAAGTAGGATGACAGAGAGATTAAATATTTTCCTCATCGGATGCCAGAAGGAACAAAATTGATTGAAAAGTGGTAAAAAAGGGAAGAGAATGAAGCAAGGTGAGGGTCCCATGGATTCCAGGCGCTGCCCTTTACTAGCTGGGTGATCATAAGGAAATTCCTCCACCACCTCGTGCCTTGTTTTCTGCACATTTAAATGGGGACAATAATAATGAAATACTTACCGCTCATTGGGTTGTTTTAGCAATTAGATGAGAATCATACAGGGCCTGGCACCAGCACACCCTTAGTAAATTTAGTTGTGATTATTGTCTTCAGTTGGGCTTTCCCAGAAAGTGACAATGAGACTAGGATTTGTGTGCAAGTAGTTTATTGGGGAGCTGATCTCAAGAAGTGAGATAGAAAAAAGGAGCGCTCATCAGCAGTTATCACTGTGGGTACCGGTTCAATCACAGTAATAGGCAAACTGACTCTCCACCATGGTGAAGGAGAAATATTCAAGGAGTGTTAGAGCCTTCTTTTTGGTTATAGAGCAAAATACTATAGGGCACACACCAGCCTACGTTTGGTTAACCTTGGCCAGTATTTTTGTTGAAAAAACTGTAATACCTAAACTTATAGCTTTTAGGTTTGAAAATATGCCTAATAAAAATTCTGAGAAACACAGTTTTTTCAGTGAAGCATATACACCCATTGGGAATGAAAGAAATCACTATGTGAATTCTCAAAAGGAAATTAGTATTTCTTAACTTTCTAAATACATTCAAGCAAAGACCTAGTTAATGTAACCCGAGGTTCCACATGTCTTTTACCCACGCTTCAAGAATAGTAAGTCACCCTAACATTTACGGACCCATATTTCACTGGACCTTCTTCTCCCCTCTCAAGGTTTTGTTCTATTGTTCATCCTACTATTTCTGAATGGGGAGACGGTCTCACATTTGTTTCTGACTGTATCTTTATGCTGACTACTCAAACCTACTGCGGAGCACCTCTCCTCGGACACTGTGGCTTTTTACCACTGTACGAACATTGATGTCCCTTCCAAAGTAAATGTCTCTGGATGTTCCCAAATGTCTTCTTGTCCAGGCTCCAGTGCAGCACTGTGTTTCCTAAACATTCTCTGCTGCAAAATCCTGTTGTGCTCTGGAAATGATATGGTGACGTCCCCTCTAGCAGCTCTGTATCTCCCTCTACTGCTTGAGCTCTAAAGCAGAAAAGTCTGGGTCCTTAGGTCTCCCTGAGTTCCTCTTTCTAAGCAGCTCCATTGGCTTTCTCTCCATAAATATTTTATCCATAGGGTTCACACACAAGCCAGTCAGACACATGGACCCCTAATGGACCTACTATATCTTCTAGGACCCCACATGATTCAGTCCCTGGTTCTGACACCATTTCCTATCACACTCTTCCTCTCATGCACTCAGCTCCAGCCACAGTGGCCTCCTTGCTGCTTCTGGAAAACACAAGAAGCTCTTTCCAGCTTCAGTGTCTTTGTGCTGGCTGTTCCCTCTGCCTGGGACATTCTTCCTTATGATCTTTGGAAAGCGGGCCCCTGCTTGTTATTCAGAGCTCAGCTTAAATGTCATTCTCATCATTGGTGCTAAATTGTCTGCTGTTAGCTCAGCACCAAGTCACCACCCCCATCTAAGACTGAGAACTGTGTTTCCCAGAATCCCCTTGTCTGTATGCTTCTGGACAAGGGCTTGTTAGGGCAGGAGTCCCAGCAAGATGCGGAAGGCAGAAGTCGTTATTCTTGGAAGGCTGTGAGAGTCAGACAGGGCGACTTCCATGACCCACTGTACATACAGTCCTCGTTTGAGGGCTAGTTGTCTTGCACTACTCCTGGAACTTTGCTTTGAGCTCCAGCTTTTCTGGATGAAAGTGAAGAGACTTCTCTCTCTCTTTCTCACTTTTTTTTTAAAGACAGAAATTGTATAACTTTATTTTTAAAAAGGTAAAATCCAAGAATATGCTTTAATTACACAAATTGCACATATGCAAATTGTCATTTCCAAAGCTGAAGCTTTCCAGGCCTTCACTCTCCAGCCCCTCCCACACTCACACACCACTCACTCCTGAAATACTGGTCTTGCCTCTGCTTTTCTGCCTGGACCCCAGGTTGCTCCACAATCTCTCTGAAGTAGCTCCCCGTTCTCAACCACATCTCTCCTTATCACATCTCAGTGACATTTGCTTTGTTCATTTGTTTATTTGTTCTCTGTCCCCATGGCTGCCCCACTCCCAGACCATGGGAACACAAATGGGAACTTTGGCTGCTTTGTTCACTGTTGTATCTCCAACGCATGGCTTATAACAAAGGCCTACCTTTGAATGGAGGTGTTAATAGCTTCATAATTGTAAAATTGGTCATATAGAAGTACAGAAGTAGGAAGGATATTGTTACCTGAGAATCCCACTAAATGCTATTCACTTATACCCTCCAGTATAATTTTCACTTCCTTTGCAAAGGAAGTACAGATGCATTAATTGAGCACCTACTACAGGCATGCCAGGAACTAGGCTAGGCTCTTTCACATAAATTAGCTCTTTCACTTGCCTATAAAATAAAGTTTCTGTATTACAAGTGCCTAGATTAATGTAGGATTCAATAGCTCAGCGAACTCAGACCAGATGTCTCTATCTTGAATTTCAAAATCTTCCTTGGCCCTGGTCCTGTTCTCTCTAGCCAGAACACAGCAGCAGGCTCCTAGAAGGAAAAATGATCTATTTAAGGACTTCCTGATGGAAGCAGAGAATCACAGTTTCACACAAACTCAGAGAGCAGCTCTGTGGTCAGTTCAGAGTCTGATATTTGAGGTTAGAATTTGTGTCAACGCCAATTGGTTATGCCAATGACTCATCTTAAAACCCGAGGTTGTTTCTGGTTGGCCATCTACCAATTAGAAGCAAAACAAGAGTGAAATAATACTAAAACACTACTGTGGTGATGTACCTGAGATAAGTAATAAAGGTTCACCTCATCCGTGAATGGCTACCATTTGACGAGGTCCTTTGCACATTTTGATCACTGAATTTCAATGCAGTTAAGAGTACAGTGTTCACCCATCTGTGGCTTTCTGCTCCTTCCTGGGCACAAGGAGTCATGTGGCTGCTTCTCACCAATGGACAGTGAGTGGACATGGTATGTTCTACTTTTAGTCAAGGCACTAAAGAGCAGGTATGAGTGCTCCATGCTCCTCTTTCTTTCTCATGCAGTCCTTGGAAACCATGTTTTTGAGCTTGCAACGATATGTGATACTAGGGCTTCTTCAGCCTGGATCTGAGCATTTGCAGCAAAGCCCTCCACTGAAGGATATGTTGAATGAATACAAATTAAATCCTTTGTTTTTTCTTTTTGTTAAGCCAGTAAGATGTGGGTATTCATTTGTTACTACAACATAACCTAACCTGTCCTGACTAATACCAACTCCAAGATGCTCTTTCCTCATAATAATTTCTACTGTTTAAGTGAATAATATTTAGTAAGATTCTAGGTAATGATTTCGAAGGACACTATACTTTTGCTAGGTATACAAAAGTACTTTGCATGGATTGTTTCTTTTATGCATATAGCATTTCTTTAATAAAAACTGGAATGATCAACTCCACGTGGAAACTACGATAAAAAGAAGTGAGTTGATTATCCATGGATAATCACAATTCATTGAAAAGCGCTAAAAAGAAAAATCCATATGGACTTATTCCCAGCATCAGGACTCTTTCATTCACAAAACAATCTCTTGGGCTTTTCTGGGCTAGCATCCATTTCTTGTCTCTCATAAAGTCCCTTACCAGAATACCACGGTGATAAAAGAATGAAAAAAAAAATGTATAATAGCTTTTTGGATATAAAACCTGAAGTAATTGTATTGTATGGCATGTCTGTGGCCTTAATGTTAATTATTTTTTTCTTTTGATTCCTTCCCACTCTGCTAATAGCATGCCCTCCAGAGTAATCAAGTTACCCAGCCAACTAAGCTCTTGCATTACTAAAAAGTATTACCCGAGAACAGCATGCAACCACTAAAGCTTTTTCCCCCATCCTGTGAAAAATGTAACACTGGCTAAAAAAGAAAGTCATTCTTGGAACTGGTTTGGTGTTTGTTGGGTTTTTTCCTTCCCCTCAGCTCATACTAACAATTTAAAGACTAAATAAGAGTCAAGGATTATATTCAATTCATTGGCAACACTAACTATTCTACTTATTGTTACACATCAGAATATATTTTCAGATATAGACAGATAGATATTTAAGTGGCTTTATAATTTCCAATCGGAGCCTTTTCTTTAACATATAATCAAATAGAATTTTTAAAAGTTGAAGAAAAGTAAATAATAAATAATGAGAGGGTAAAGTAAAATAAATTTATTTTTAATAATTATCCTATTCCTTCTATGAGCTTTTGGGCTCAATCTAAAATAGAATAGATTCATCCAAACAATAATAAAGAGGAGTGGCATTCTCAGAAATCATTAGCTATAATTTCTTAGCATTTATTCACTCTAACCAACTCGGCTATGTCTTTTTATCTCCTGACTTAGGCTTCATCTCCTATTTCTGGAATCATGCTTGTCTTTTGGACCATGACGACTGTCTGGCAGCTTTTCTTTTGTTTCAGTTTTTTTGTTTGCTCTCTGAGCCATCTCTCTTTCCTCTGTTTGGCTCGATTTCCAAGCTCCCTGGACAATAGACTTTTACTTAGGTCCAGCAGGGTAGTCTCTGGCGGGAGATTAAGGTGGAATAGTGGAGAAGCCATAGTTCTCTTTCTTTTGTGAGCCCACACGATCTCTCCTTGACCCCCCACACAAACCCCACACCCCCACACCCTCACCATTTCCCTCCCTCTCTTGGGCAGTCTCTGGAAGGGAATACGTCTCTTTGGGAAGTTCTAGATATCATGAAGAGGTTCCAGCCTCTACAGTTCCCATATTGGTTTCCAGAATTTTGTTTTGCCTTCCATGTTTAGACCTATGACTGGACATAGAAGTGTGTGTGTGTGTGTGTGTGTGTGTGTGTGTGTGTGTGTGTGTGTGTGTTTGAGAGAGAGAGAGAGAGATTAACTCAGCACTATATTGAAAAGACCATCCTTTTCCCACAGTACTCTTCCCCACAGTATCGCAATATAATCCTTGCCATAAATCAAGTGATCTTATATATGTGGGTCACTTTTGGACTCTATTCAGTTTTATTGATTTCATCTTTACATCACTATTACACTCTTTTAATTATAGCAGCTTTACGGTAAATCTTGATATCTGATAATGTAGTTCTCCAACTTTGTTCCTCTTCTTCAAGATCATCTTAGTTATTCTTGCTCCTTTGCATTTGCTCGTACATTTACATATCAGTATGCTGCTTCCCATAATAGATAGATAGATAGATAGATAGATAGATATAGACAGAGATAGTAAATAAACCTGGAATTGCACTGAATCTGTAAATCCAGGTGGGAGAACTAATATCTTTTTAATATTGAGCCTTCCAATCTATGAATATGTTTTATCTCTACATTATTTTGGTCTTTAACTTTTTTCAATGGAGTTATTTAGTTTTCAGTGTAGGGAATTTACAGATCTTCCATGAATTAGATTTAGTCTTCAATATTTGATGTTATTTCATGCAACTGTAAATAATGTTTTTAAATATTTTATTTCCTAATTATTTGCTAATATACACAAAATCAATTTATACTGACATTTTGACATTTTATCCAGTGTTGTCTAAATTCGCTTTTTAATTTTTTCTAAATTCTCTTGGGCTTTCTATGTTCACATTCATGTCATGAAGGAACAAGGAAAATTTTATTCTATCATTTTCAATCCTTATGTGTTTTTTTTCTTTTCCTTTCCTACTTGAAGGAATAGTATTCTAACTTATTCCTCACAAAAGAGGGGAATCATCAATATTTCACCATTAAGTATAATGTTGGATGTAAATACACTGTAGAATACCTTTCATCAGACTGAGGCTTTCTCCTTTATTATTAGTTTACTGGTTATTATTAAATGTTTCTGTTCATGCTTCCATCATGAATAGTTTTTAATCTTATCAAATACTTTTCTGCCTCTATTGAGATAAATATATGGTCTTCTTCTTTATTTGGTTAATTAATTTCAATGACTTTCAAACATTAAATTAATCTTGTATTTTTTGGAAAATGAAACTTGATCGTGATGTATTAGCCTTTCCATGTATTACTGGATTTACTAATTAAATATTTTTCTTTAGGATTTTTATAACCATATTGAAGACATTGATTTTTATTTTTTATGTATTTTGTTGTCTTTGTCTGGTTAGGTAGCATATATATTGGACACATGAAAAGTGTAGGGAGTGTTTCTTGTTTTTTTTCTTTTTGGAAAATCTTGTCTAAGATTGGTGTTATATCTTCCTTAAATATCTGGAATAATTTGGAAGTGAAGCCATGTAGTTCTAGAGACTTATTTGTGAAAAATGTTCAATTATGGATTCAATTTTCTTAATAGATATAGAACTTTTCAAATATTCTATATTTTCTTGAATTGATTTTGGTAAGTTGTGGTTTTCTACAGATTTATACATTTAATCTAAATTTTTATATATATTTGGATAAACTTGTTCATAATATACTATTATGAATTTTAATCACTGTATGATCTATAATGATGTCTCCCATTTTACTTCTAATATTGATAATTTGAGTTTTATTTATCAGTCTTGCCACAAGATTATAAAAATATTTGGTCTCTTTAAAAATCCAACTTTGGTTTTGTTGATATTTTCTATTTTAAATATGAATTTTATTTTATTAATTTCCCCTCTTATCTTTTTATTTATTTCCTCTATTTTATTATTTCAGTTTTAATTTGCTGTTTGTATTTTAATACCTTCATATGGATTCTCAGATCATTAACTTTCTAGCCTTTCTTCTTGTCTGATGTATACACTGAAAGTTATAATTTCTCTCCTAAGCATGGCTTTAGTTTTATCCCTCAAGTTTTCATGTGTAATGTTTTTATTAACAATCCATTTAAAATATTTTCTAATTTGCATTGTAATAACTTTTTTGATTTTTGGATTATTTCAAAGGAGAATTGCTTGGTTTCCAATATTTGGGGATTGTCATGCTACCTTTTTATAATTAATTTCTATCTTAATTCTATTGTGATCAGAGAATACACCCATCATTTTGATCCTTTAACTCATGCTAAGACTTGCTTTATGGCCCAGGATGTAGTAATTTTTCATAATG
Organism: Avahi laniger; assembly: GCA_963575035.1. NCBI lineage: Eukaryota > Metazoa > Chordata > Mammalia > Primates > Indriidae > Avahi > Avahi laniger. The sequence goes on along the minus strand of CAUYSK010048882.1, from coordinate 51,566 downwards.
TTCCAGGTGCACCAGAAAAAAATGTATTTCTAGTTATTGGGTACAGTATCATATGTTTGCTAATTAGATCAAATTGGAAAATTAGAAAATAATGCTGTTCATATCTTCTCTATTCTTATGGAATTGTTGTGTTCATGTTTGTATCAGTTAAAATATTTCAATATGATAGTGAACTTGTCTATTTTTTATTCTAGTTCTTTCAGTTTTGCTTCATACATTTTAGGTGTTGTTATTTGATGCATAAAAAATTAGAATTCTTATATCTTTTTTAATGGGTTGACATTTTTTATCACTATAAAATGTCCCTCTTTTTCTAGTGATACTTATTCTTTAAAGTATAATTTGCCTATTTCTAGATACACTAATATTAGCAGGAGTGTAGTTCACCAACTTTCTTTGGTTAGTGCTTACCCAGTATGCTTCCTCCATACATTAAATTCATCCTTTCTGTATCGTATACTAAAGACATGTACCTTACAAATGTATTTTTATTTATTTATGATCCAGTCTCACTATTACGGTCTTTTAATTAGAGTATTTGCCCCATTTTCTTTAAAGATAATTATTCAAATATTTCAGCTTAAATCTTTCCCATTTCCTCATTGTCCAATCTGTTCTTTGTTTTGTTTTCTCCTGTTCATGTTTCTTTTGGATTTATCGAGTAGTTTTTATTAAAAAGTTTTTCCCTTTTGTTAGCTTTTGGTATTGCCTCCTTTTATGATTCTTTCAGTGATTATACTAATTCTCTTGCCTACTTTATCTAATCTTTTGTTAAATCAATCTATTGAGTTCTTAATTTCAGTGCTTAAACTTGTCAGTTATGGAATTTCCTCTGAATCATTTTTATAGGTTCTAATTCTCTGGTGGAATTCTCTTTCCACCTCTTCCTGAAGATATTAATGTCAGTACCTGAATCCTCTATGGGCCTGTACCTTATGTGGATTTTTTCTTGTTTTTCAGTAAGTTACTCCTATCTCTTGGTATATCAGGCATTTTTTGAAGGCCAGATCTAATGTATAAAACAATGCCAATGTTCTGAATGGTGACATCTTCCTTTAGAGACGATTTCCTTTTCTTTAGGAAGACAGTTAGATGAAGGGTCGATCATCTTTATCCATTCAAGGGTTGAGATGATTTAAGGTTAGATATCTGTTTTCAGAAAGTCTAGTCTGTTTTCAGTTTATCCTTACTCTCTGACTTTAGCCTTTCAGGAGACTCAAAAATTTGGGGTGTTTATCAGAGTCCCTCATCTTTGGCGACCTATCAGTTCCAATTCTTGTCTTCTTAGCACCTTGAAAATGTCAAAACTCATGTGCCTCTTTCTGGATGAGTTCTTGACCTCTTTCCCCATGTGGCTTACAAATTAGTAAATACCTCAGGGGAAAATAGTATAGATTATTAGGCTCACCTCACAGCAATTTTCCCCTTCCAAGATCGTGGCCCCTAAAATCCTGGATGCCTGGGTAAACTTGAACTCCAATTTCATATCTTCAGCCCTGTAAGAATGTAGATGGCACTGAGCGGCCACTCAGGTTTTTCATCCTGTGCAGTCCACAAACAGCCTAAGAGTATTACTGGTAGACAAAGAAGAATTCTTCTTCAATGTATCTCTCCTCCTTCTGGAATCCTGGTCCCTCAAGTCCTGACTGCTTAGTTGCATTATAATTCACGCAAACAGTAGTATTTTTTTAACTCAGATTTTATAATTGTTCTCAATGGAAACATTGTTCTGAATCAAAATATTCCATCATAGTCAAAAGTGAAAACTTTAGATTTCTTTTTATTTATCCTGTTTGGATTTATTAAGCTTCCTATATTCGAAGATGGCTTTCTTTCATCAATTCTGGAAAATATTTAGTCATTATATCTGTATATCAACTCTTCACCATTTAGTCTGTTCTCTTGTGCTGTCACTGAGATTAGATATATGTTAGAATTTCTTAACTATCCTCAATGACTAAAGCTATTTCATAATTTCCATTTGCTGATATTTTGGGTTTATACTCTTGGTTATTTTGTTTTAGACCTAATTCCAGTACACTAATTTTCACTTCAGCTGTGTCTAATGTATTGTTTAAATTAGCTATTAAATTTTTAATCATGCTAAGTACATTTCTTATTTCTAGAAATTTAACCTGATTCCTTTTTCTATTTGCCTGCCCAGATTTATGATTTCTGGTGCCTTGATTATGCTTTCCTTCCCTGTTTTCATTCCTCTAGAAAACAGACGCTTTTGAATGTTTATTCTCAAATAATTCCAATATCTACAGTATTTGCTGGTCTGATTCTGTGTTATGTGGTTTCTGCTGATACTCACTTATCCTCATATGTTTAGTGGATTTTTAGTATAAACTCATGCTCCTTGAAAGTTCATCTAGAAAAATTCTGTAACCTAGTATTTAAAATGCATCTCTCCAGAAAGAAATAATGTTTATTTGTTTGCTCGTTTGTTTGTTTTCTGGTATGGACCTGGCAGCACTAACAACCTGGAATTTGTCTAAACTGATATGTTTATCCTAGCCATATTTGTTATTGTGCCTTTTTTTCAAATTCTCTGAGAAGATATTTTCTTTTTTTCCTTGCCAAAGCCAAACGTATTGGTACCAAGTAAGAGTGTTGACTTCAGCTTTATACATGGAGTGCAGGGCCGGGGGAGACCCTGATCTGCCATCCCATTTTCTTTGGGTTACAGATTTTGCCTCCTATTCCCTACATATAAACCTTTATAACCAGCCTAGTTTACAGGGTTCAGCAGATGTCCTCAAGGCAAAATCATGCTCCAGTTCTTTCTTACCTCCCTTCCTTCTCACAGATTCTGTACTTCAGTTATTTCCTATATTTTAACCCCAGCTGGGTCATATGCCTTTAAAATAAATTTTAAAAGATGTTTTAAAGCATTGTATCTAGCCCTTTTAGCATTCTCTACTGCGGAATGGACTAGTACACACAAGATATTAATATAGGTTATGGGAATGGGAAGAAAAAGAGAGTAGAGGGCAAGATTACAAAATGTTTCCAATGTTGCTTTGTATTTTCTCAGATACATGTTTTAAATTTGGGAGACAAAGTTAATGGAACTTTTGCGAAATAACCGAAATATAGAGAAACATTTCAAAAAATATTTATGCGATCCATTAACCTCTCCAGGTACTTGAATCCTTGAAGTGATCTGAACTACCAGAAAGTTACATATTTGGTACACATTGGGGTTATCCCTAAGAGTGTAATGTTTACCTTTAGCTTTTATCAAATGTCATCATATAGTCAAGCCATATGAAATTTAATGTTTTATCAGTTATAAAAACATGATTGAGGTCAGTTTTTATTACATCATTCACTGCCCTCAAGGAATTGTAGAATGGCTTAAAGCCAAATTCGAAAGCCAGCTGTGGCAACAAGGTTTGAGCCTTATGATGTGTATAATTGTTCTTTCCTTTTTATTTGATCCTGATATTTTCTTTTTCATCACTTTCATTTTGGTTTGCTATGCTATAAGCTGCCTGAAATCCACAAAGGAAAAAAAAGGCAAATAGATTTTCTTAGATAAATGTATATTGGACAGAGAATTCTGAATTTCCAAGTTCAATTTTTCAAAGATATTATCGAACTGAGTAACAATGATAGAACTACTTGTCCTGTGGGTCTTTGTAGGTCACAGAGAGTGGTCATAAAATCCAAGAAAAAATGTGTTGATAGGGTTTCTAATGAAAGATACAATTCTGTACAGAAAAGTGAAGAAATGCTATGACCAAATCCATAGTAATTAAATTTGGATTTGAAAACAAAGTTATACTTAATCTCCCATTTTATAATAAAGTAAATATAATCTCAGATACAAAAGGCAAATCATCTATAACATTGCATTTTGCTGACCATGTTATTCAATTTTGTATTAAGGTTTTTTTATTTACTAAATAAAAGAGTAAAAGTAAATAATAAAAACAAAAATTTATTTGTAAATGTTATATTAAAATGAACCTTGAGTTCCTTGAATTTTTTCCTTTTTCTTAATAAACTTTGAAGTTGAACCTCAAGGAAAATCAAAATTACTAACACTCTGAGACCTTATTCCTATTTTCATGGTAACTAATTTAATATAAGTGGTCATGTAGCAAAATTTACACATTAAATAATGTGAATCCTGGTCACATTTCCTGAGTTTGAAAAGCAGCTTCACCTCCCGTGACTTTTGTATTATTTACTTAACCATTCTGTGACTTTGTTTCTCCAACTGTAAAATGGAGATTACAAACAGTATCAATATCATGAAATTGCTGTAAGAAATAAAAAAAGTTAATATTTGTATAACATTTAACATAGTTCCTGATGTTTGATTAACCCAAAATAACTATTAGCTATTATAATAATTACACAAATTTTTTTCTATTAAAAAGTATGTAAATCACTATCACATCAGTAATCTTTGAAACATTTTCCTCCCTCCTTTTAAATTAACCTATAATTCTTAGCATAATGACAAATTTTCATTGAAATAATTAGAAATGAGGTAATTATTATTTAATTTGGACTTCTTATAGAGCAGTGCAGAAAGCATATGCTCATGGAAACAGTGTAAAAGAGGCATTCTGAAGGCTCAAGCTCCAATTTGGAAGGGAGCAGAGCAAGATGGTCAAATAGAAACCTCTAATGATTGTCCCTCTGCACAAACACCAAATTCAACAACTATTCATGTGAGCAAGCACCTTCAGAAGAACCAAAAATCAGGTGAGCAATCATATACTTGGCATCAACATTACATCAAGGAAAGAGGCACTGAAGAGGGCAGAAAAGACATGTCTTCCTGGATGTTCTGATGCTTGTACATATTCTTTGGTCTCTGGAAATTGAAGAGTTAGGTATTTATTTTAATCTTTGCAGTCTGGGTTTTTTTGAACCCATCCTTCTTGAGAAGGCTTTCCCCGTATTCAAGGGCATTGAGTGTCGTGATCTAAGTCTTTGGTAACTGTAGCAATGTCAGCAGGGAGGGTGTCCCAAGCCAAGTAATGACTCTTGCAGACTCCTGGTGGTGCTGGCTCTGTGGTCTTGGGTAAAATACAGGAGAATTTCCTGGATTGTCAGGCAGAGTCTCTCACTCTCTTCCCTTATTCTCTGTGCCGGGCTGCTGGAGTTGGGGGAGGAGTGATGTGGGCACTCTCTCATGGCCACCAGTGCCAGGTCACACCTGAAGCCAGCCCAGTCTCACCCAAAGTCTGTGGTGTCTGCTGCCTGGCTACCTCTGAAGTTTACTCGAAGTCAAACGCCTCGTTAGTCGTCAGGTGGTGAATCCTGCCAGGACTGGGTCCTTCCCTTCAGGGCAGTCTTGCATTGCCTACACCACCCCACCCCACCCCATCCCACCAGCACCCCGAGTGGAGAGAGAATCTGTGCACTCAGGGAGGGAGAGTGAAGTGACTATAAGGCTTTGCACCAGAACTCAGGGCCGCCCCGGCACAGGGGAACACAGAATTCCACCAGTGCTCATGGAGGGAGCATTTAGACCAGCCCAGCCAGAGAGAAATTCTCTGCTGTGAAACCCAGGTTCCAGCTAGCCACACCACAAGCTGACAAAAAGCAGGCTGGGGCCTGGACTAAATTAGAAAGGCAGACAGGCAACGAAGGCTGCAGTACTTGGGCAATTTCTGGGGCTGTGCTGGTTCGGAGCCAGGGGATTTGGGATGCATATGACCCAGTAAGACATCAGCAGTAGTGGCCAAGCCAGTGTGTGTCAACACTCCCCCCCACCACCGCCCCCGCCAGCTATAAGCAGTATCACTCTGGGAGTCTTCTTCCACATGGGAAAAGGAAAGGGAAAAGTTCAGACGACTTTGTTCTGCAACTTGGGTACCGGCTCAGCCACCGTAAAGTACCAAGCAGACTCCTGAAGCTCCTGAGTCTAGGTCTTAGTTCCTAGAAAGCATTGCTGGACTCACCCTGGGCCAGAAAAAGAACATGCTGCCCTAAAGGAAGGACCCAGTCTTGATAAGATTCACCACCTGCTGACTAAAGACCCCTTGGGCTTTGAGTAAACATCAGAGGTAGCCAGGCAAAAGTCACCATGGGCTTTGGATGAGACTGGGCTGACTTCAGGTGTGACCTTCAGGTGGCCATGAGGGAGTGCCTACGTAGCTCTTCCTTAAACTCTGGCAGCCCAGCACAGAATGAGGGAAGAGAGTGAAAGACTTTGCCTGGTAATGAAGGGAATTCTCCCATATCTTACCCAAGTCCACCAAGAAAGTACCAACAGGAGTCTGCAAGAGTCATTATGGGGCTTAGGATACCCCCAGTGCTGATATGCTACAGTGACCAAAGACTTAAATCATGATACTCAATTCCCTTTGAATACCTGGAAAGTCTTCTCAAGAAGGACAGGTTCAAACAAGCCCAGGCTGTAAAGATCTAATTAAATACCTAATTCTTTAATGCCCAGACATCAATGACTATCCACAAGCATTAAGAACACCCAGGAAAATATGACTTCAGCAAACAAACTAAATAAGGCACCAGTGACCAATCCTGGAGCAATGGAGATACATGATCTTTCAGACAAAGAATTCAAAATAGCTGTCCTGAGGAAGCTCAGTGAACTTCGAAACAACACAGAGAAGGCATTCAGAAGCCTATCAGAGAGATTTAACAAAGAGATTGAAATAACAAAAAAACAAGCAGAAATTCTGGAGTTTAAGAATTTAATTGACAAACTGAGAAATGTATCAGAGTCTCTCAACAACAGAATTGACCAAGCAGAAGAAAGAATTAGTGAGTTTGAAGACAGGCTATTTGAAAATACACAGTCAGAAGAGAAAAAGAAAAAAATAAAATAAAAAAATAGAAGCATACCTACAAGATCTAGAAAATAGCTTCAAAAGGGCAAATCTAAGAGTTATTGGCCTTAAAGAGAGAGATTTAGGTAGAAAGTTTATTCAAAAAAATAATAACAGAGAACATTTTACACCTAGAGAGAGATATCAATATTCAGGTACAAGAAGGCCATAGAACACCAAGCAGATTTAACCCAAACAAGTCTACCTCCAGGCATTTAATAATCAAGCTCTCAAAGGTCACAGATAAAGAAAAGGTCCTAAGAGAAGCAACAAAAAATAATATATAAAGGAGCCCCAATACATCTGGCAGCAGTTCTCAGTGTAAACCTTACAGACCAGGAGAGAACAGCATGACATATTCAAAGTGCCGAAGAAAAAAAGCCTTACCCATAGAATATTATATCTTGCAAAAATATTCTTCAAACATGAAGGAGAACTAAAGACTTTCTAGACAAACAAAAGCTGAGGGATTTCATCAGCACCAGACCTATCCTTCAAGAAATGCTAAAAGGTGTTCTTTAGTCTGAAAGAAAAGGATGCTAATGAATAGTAAGAATTCCTCTGAAGGTATACAACCCACTGATAACAGTAAGTACACAAATAAAGAATGCTCTATTGCTGTAACTGTGGTGTATAAACACTCACATCTTGAGTAGGAAGACTAAAAGACAACCCTATCAAAAATAACTACAACTTTTTGAGAGATAGATTGTATAAAAATATATGAATAGAAACACCAAAAGTTAAAAAATAATGGGGAGAGGAATAGAGTTAAACAGTAGATTTTCTGTTAGATTTCTCTTTGCTTGTTTATTTATTGGTAAACAGAGTTGCCATATGTTTAAAATAATCGGTTATAAAATGTTTTTTGCAGGCCTCATGGTAACTGCAAATCAAAAAACCTACAACAGATGCACAAAAAATAAAAACAAGAAATTAAAACACACTACTAAAGAAAATCATTTTTTAAAAGATGATAAGAAGGAAGTAAGAAAGAAAGAGAGGCTCATGAAACAACCAGAAATCAAATAATAACATGGCAGTAGTAAGTCCTTACCTATCAATAACATTGAATTTGAATGGACTAAACTCTGCAATCAAAAGGCATAGAGTGGTTGAAAGGATTAAAAAAAGCAAGAACCTACCACCAATCCACAGTGCAACCCTATTATATAGTATAAACCCCCCATTGGTGGTAAATACTATTATCCCCAATTTGTAGACAAGTAAACAAAGGCTCAAAGTTACAGTTATAAATCAACAGTGCAGGATTTCAAACTACATCTATCATAAATGCTTAATACATTCATTGTACCTGGTGAAGTTTTTTATAGACGAAAAGTACCCAATAGACATTTTTGGCTTTATTTATTGCTCAATACAGAAGTCAATGCCTTCCATATTAAGCAATAATATGGAGCCAATCATTAAATTTTTGAGTTTCTACTCTACATTTTGCAAATCTTCTTGAAACTTAAGTCTTTTAGTGACAGTTCATGAGGCTAAGACTTTAATGAGGAAAGACTTGAGTGAATGTAACAAGTTTCTGGTTGTTGCCGTAATTGCAACTTAAAGGAAACGGAAACAAGCTCATTGCTAACAAGGTCAGAGATTTAGTTATTTCTCTAACTATCCCTAAGATAAACCAATTTCTAGTGCTGCAATTTAGGAAGCCAAGCAGAAGTTTGTAATACTGGACACCGCCATAGCTTCACATTTAGAAGCTGGTGTGTGAGAGCTAACAAAAAACCTCATGTCAAAAGAACCGTTTCCCAAACCTGAGAAAACTCCGAGACCACACACCTTCGTTACTTTTTCCCAAGGATGGCATAACAATTAAAAACCTTGAAATGGAAAACATAAAAGGGAGCTTAATCTTTGACAAGTGGTAGGAACATCAGTCATGAACTCACAGCCCCTTGGGACCCCTTTTGAAACAAACCCAGGTGAGAAAAGCAGTTGGTACCAGCCGGAGAACCTGCAAAGTTTCCATCTGCTTAGTCCCCTATGGGAGCTCTTTGCTAAATCTTTCTAATAACATAAAGCCTGAATTTTTATTCTTTCTATACAAGAGCTTGAAATCAAGTCATTGTCAGGCAGCAGTGGTAGTATTTGTCCCTTATTTCCTCGGGAAAATGGTGAATACCTAAAGATGTTGATAGCTTCTACTTTTAATGGAAAAGCTTAATAAATACAATTTTATGGACACGAGGAAGGAGGACGATGAATTCTGAAGCAGGCCAGCCCTGTCAGGAGCAACATCACTTCTAATCCTGCCCAAGCAGACAACGTGATTATATATCCACATTAATGTCATAATTGGTATCTGGAATCTGTTCAAAAATGCCGATTTATTTTGTAACAGAAGATTATGGCTGAATTTGGAGTTCTTTATTGTCCACAGATGCTTGTGAAATTCAAATATAAAAACTGTCAGTTAATCATCTCATGAAAAGCCGTACCTTCTACTAATCCAAAGGAACATGAACAAGTGCTTGAGGGGATGAAAATCCGCAATGTGTTGCAGTAGCTAACCACTTACAGAAACATTAACATTCCTGGACAGAGTTGCTCACTGAGTTTCTAAAGTAACTTAGGAGCTATCAGGATTCAGTTCTTAACAGACTTCAACACAGTAGGAGAAAAATTGTCAGTCACAAGCCTCCAGTATTTATGAATTATTAATGTTGGCTTTCCGGGTGTTTTTTTTTTTTTCCAGTTTTGCTTTTGTGTGCATGTTCAGCTGAGTAATTCAATAGACTGATGGAGACATGAATAGATATGCTAACTAGCACCAGGGTTAACCTTTAAAGTTCGTTAAAGCTGTCAGCTTTCAATGAAATATTTTCATGTTCCTTTTTTTCTGTGAACTGGAATATAAACATTATTTGTACACTGGGATCAGAGGTGCTTAGGAGAAAAGGAGGCTCCACCTTGGCGTCATTTTTTTAAAAACCGAGACACCACTAATAGATTCATCAAGAAAGACATCTATAAAAACATTTCTCATTTACAAACCATGCCATCAGAATATATTCACGGCCCACCTTTATTACAGTAGTTTTCAACCAAAAAAAAAAAAAAAAAGTAATGGCATGTCCCTATTGCTACAAAAACACTAGGGGAAAAAAGGATTTGGAGAAGGAAAATGGAGAGCTTAGTAGTGTGCTACATCAGCGTGTGGGTTGCAAAAGGAACAAAAAGTACATCTAACATGCATGGCAAAGATGAAGCATAAAGCTGGAAACAATCTTTTGTCTAAACATGGATTCTTTCTGGAAAAACAGGATAAGGCTGCTCCTAATTAAATCAATGATAAAGTTTTCAAAATCTTCAGGGATTTTGTGTCTATATATGCTTGCTAACAAGCCTAAATAATCAAACTCATAATAGAAAACTATCTGCTTAGAAATCTTTCCTGTTACTCTTTAACCATTAAGTTCTCCACTGCCCTTTGCCGTGGAGTCATTTATCACCTAATATGATACACCAGGGCTATTCCACTGCCATGTCTACGGCCTCCTTTCATCTCAGTCCCTATCAAGACAAGAAATGAGGTCACGCGAAGTGAAATAGGAAGACATGCTGTTTTGAAAGTCTGTAACTCCCCACCAGTTTGCAACGATTCCATTATTAAGGATGCAGAATAAAAAAGCTGTCCACTCTCGATGTGTAACAGTAAATGATGCAATAAACTTAGTATCTCAGCCGTACTCTAGACGGATCTCTATTCTTCTTCAATTTTTTTTCCTCTACCACATTCCTTTGAGGTCAGCAAGAAAGATAAAAGAATGGTTTTATCAGCTTCATAAAAGTGAAGAAAAAAATGAAAGCAAAGAAAATTTGGATTACTTGCTATGGTCCTAATCCTCTTAGAGATACTTCAGTTTAACCCTTTAGTCCCTTCCCAGATCAGAGCCAACTAGCTCTATCTTTAATTTTCAAAGTAATTTATGTACAAAATAGATGGTCCGAATCAAGAGCCCCAAAATGTGGCCCAGGTACCAATTGTTCTTTCTCGGTATCTGTTGTTAGAATTGTTCCTTGTCACCAGGACTGGAAAAAAAACAGTTTTAAACCCTTGAAGTTTATTATTTATTCTTCCACCTCTCATTCAAAGCCATTTCTTTCTTTCTCTTTTATTTTCTGATATCTATCTTTTATTATCATTTATAATATAGCAGCATATATTGGAGATGGTATTTTAAATTATTAATGTGCTTTATTTGTTTTGCATTTGCAAGTACATGTCCTAGAACATCCATCTGCTTGGGGAGATGTGTTCGGGAAAGAAAAATAAAAATAAAGACTGATGTAATATTCAGCATCTGACATACAAAATAGGATTTAGCAGAAAGTCAATGAGCTTAAGATCCATGCAATTTTTTTTAGAGAACAAGGATTTCCCAAATGTTTTTATTTCCTCTTTTAGGATATCAACAGCCAATCGTGGAGGACCCATGGCCATTGAGTTCTTTTTCGTGTTAAGAAAATTCCATTTGCACCTGAGAATGCAATAGCAGGAAATCTCTTGCTTGTTTGTAGAAGGAGGACAAAATGTAAGTAAAGAAAAACAAAACCTCCCCATTGCTGGATTGGGGAATCACAGAGCAGAAGGGGAAAAAAGAAAATGAGGTTCAAGTGTTCAGTCTTGGATGTCTTGATTCCCTCCCTCAGGCTTTGGCCCAGAGAGGGTGATTTGTGCTATATTAGGAAAGAATCCTCAAAGAGAAGTGGCGCTGGCTCCTTCTTCCTTCCCCATTTGAGAATGAAGGAGGCGATGACTCTGAGGAGAACCTGGCACCAACACAGGACCACTTAGCCGTGTGTTTAAACAGAGGGCGATCTGAGTTAGGGCTTCCAATGCTCGCTCAAGATCCTTGGGGTGTAAGCATCTGAGCCGAGAACCAGACAGGCCGATGTGGGGCCCACTCTACTCAAACAAGATGATACCAGAGGGGAAGATGGAACCGAGCAGTCTGTTCAGAGGCCTGGGTACGAGGCATGGTGGAGAAAAAGGAGTCCGATACCAGTGAACACCTAAGAACCAGGAAGTGACAGGGACCCCTTCAACCCACTACCATGGAGACACCTAAGATTCCACCCTAGGAAGCAAAATAAGAGAAGACAGAACCTCAGCAATGTTGCCTGGTAGGAGTTGAGCACTACCTGAAGACAATGTTTTGATCAGACTATATGTTTTGATCAGACCAAGCTTTATGCTATATTGGATGTTTTAGTACATTTTCCCTACTCACTCTCCAAAACGGTTTCAGAATTAGCTCCCCGGGTGATTCTTGTGCACATCAAGCTTAAAAACCATTACCCAACTTTCTAGCCATTCTTGCAAAAAGAAAAACTATGTTAATCTCTGGATTAATTGATCACGAGAAAAACAGATATTCTTGGTACTTAAGTTAGTCTGAAATTTCTCCCTAGGGCCCTCCTAGCAAAAATCGCATACAATGTTTTCAGCAGCTACCTTTCAGTAGACATACAAATGTGCTTCCTCAGACTCCTCTAGAAAGTTCTTTGCTCAGTGCTGACGACACCTCAACAAACAGCAATTTATTAAAGACAAGCTAATGCTGAAATAGCTGTATATAGGTGAGGAATTCAGCTTACTGGTAGAGCTTAGGCAAGAGGTAAGCTTTTGAACATCTGGTGGAGTTGATGAAATGAATGACTTTGAGCAAACTTCCCTTCGTAAATGTTGTTTGAGCTTGATTTTTGCTAAATGGTAGGTGGCCCCAAGTTCAAAAAGGTGCTTGTTGTAGGGCTAGTTTATGTCACTTTTTAAATACAAACAAATATCTAAACAGACAATAGAGATTGGTTTGATATCCTTTTATAAATATTGAGGCACTTAATAAGGACTAACAACACTGTGTTAGTTCGATAGGGCTGACATAACAAAGTACTACAGCCTGAATGGCTTAAGCAATAGAAATTTATTTTCTCACAAGTCTGGAGACTAGAAGTCAGAGAACAAGGTGTCTGTGGGTTAATTTTGTTGGAACCGCCTTCCTTGTCTTGTAGCTGGCCACCTTCTCCCTCTGTCTTCACCTGGTCTTCCCTCCGAGCATGTCTGTTTCCTAACCTCCTCTCTTATGGACACCAGTCACACTGGATTAGGACCCACTCATTTGACCTCATTTTACCTTAATTATCTCTTTAATTTCCCTATCTCCAAATACAGTCACATTCTGAGGTACTGGGGACTAGGACTTCAGCATATAAATTTTGAGGGGGTGCAGTTCAGTGCATAACAACAAATGCCTGAATAGGAGATCACACTGCTGACCACAGAGAGGGGTTCAGGGGTGCACACATTTCTCAAAGTTATGCCAACAAGATTTTATTTCTCTGGGGGGAAAGAGGGTCTCTTTATCCATTGGGATTATCAGATATGAGAATACAGTCAGGAGTTGGTCAAATGCCCATTGCCATCTCTAGGCCGGGCTGGAGTCATTCCACCTGAACCACATGGACTAGGGTGGGGAAGTACGGCACACAGTTGTCCATGTTCATGGCACCATCTGTGTGTTCAGGTGGGAAGATAAAGCTCGGCTGTGCTCCTCTCTCCAGGCCAGGTGCTCTGGTCTGGGGCATCTACATGGAGGGAACATCTTTTGTGAGTTCACAGAGAATTGCCACATGCATTGAACAGCCCTGGTATCCTTGTCAGGAGATTGGGGGATGTTTGCCAGGCAGGCAAAACTACCCGATGTCCACTACTCTTCTCCATAACCCTTCTATCCCAGTTCTATACATCTTCCTACATTTTCCTACGTGCATTTTCCGTGTATTCTGTGGGTCCTAGGTCTATAAACTTTGGTTAGCTAATTGCACATATATAGAGCTCAACCTATGTTAAACCACCCAGAGCCCTTGTGTCTGTCCAATGGGTCATTCCCCATCATGCCTCCTAGGTGACTCCCACTATCTCTCTCACATCTTTCACGTCTCATACAGCTGTCACACACAGCCGCCCTAAGCTAAAGATGCCTTCAGTCTCTACCCCAATCCTGTCCCTCATTGCCAGAGGCCTTGCTGCTATGTGCTTCTTCCTGAAACCTCCTTTCAGGTTCAGTGTGTGTGTGTTTGCATGTACATATGGAAAGACTTTCTTTTTTGCTGTTGCTGTTTATTGTAACAGAGTTTGATCAGGAAAGTAGAACTGGCATGAGTGGTCTTGGATAAGGATATTACAGTGGTTATTCTGTAGGTAATTGCAGGAGCAGTTCGTGCAGTTACCGTAGCTCAGCCAGACTGCAGTAGGGAAGGAAGCTGAAGAAGAGGAGATCAAAGACAAACAGGAGCCTAGGAGAATACACTGGAATTTGCATGTGCTTTTCACCACCGCCAACCCTGAAGATCTGCAGGAAAAACTGTACCCTTCACAGAGGAGCTGCATGTACACATGACCCAGGATTTAAAGAAGCTAAAGGAGCAGACCCTGTGGGAGGTGGGGATGGATGGGTGTGGGTGCTGCCCACAGCAACCAGGGGAGCTTGCAAGAGGGTAACAACGTGCATGAGCTGCCACTGTGCCTGACGTTCTGTACCAACCTTCCAAAAATAAAAAAAAACGAATTTGGCTTTGCTGTGGCTTTCCAAATCTTGTGTGGATTTTTCTAGTGGCCAGCTTTAACCAGATACCAAATAGGAAGGAGTATCCTGGGATATGTAATTCCAGGTATCTACATTGTCATAGTACAAGGCATCAGACTTAATAAATCTAAATATATTCTTTACTTATAAAACTGTGTCCACTTTTTAAACTGTACTATGCGTAAGTTCATATTAAGACTCTTCTAAGAAAGAGGCATCCAAAATGAAATTAAACTGTATAAACCTTATCTAATGATTAAGCATAGGCTAATGTCTTTGGCCAGAAATAATCATGGAAAGATCGTGTTGAAAGATTTCTTAGCCTGAATATGTCATTGTGCATTTTCTACAGTTTATAAAATGATTTCATATGGCATACTCAAACATCCAGTTCTCCCCCAAGTTCTGTAGGGCCCAAGCCCCTCTAACCCACTGTCTAATACCTCGCAACGCTCCTGGCCCTACCCAGCTGGGCCTTCCATCCATTTTATTTTTTACTAACAGCTTCAGGAAACTTAAAAATAGAAGCTTTTTCCACATTGATATGTCACCAACAGTGGAGGTTTCTAATAATAATATAAATGCCTAATCATTGGCCGGGCTCAGTGGCTCCGCCTGTAATCCTAGCACTCTGAGAGGCCCAGGTGGGAGGATTGCTTGAGGTCAGGAGTTTGAGATCAACCTGCGCAAGTGCGAGACACTGTGTCTACTAAAAATAAAAAAAAAAATTAGCTGGGCAACTGAACAATAGAAAAAAAATTAGCCAGACACGGTGGCACGTTGCCTGTAGTCAGTCCCAGCTACTCGGGAGGCTGAAGCAGGAGGATCACATTAGCCCAGGAGTTTGAGGTTGCTGTGAGCTAGGCTGACACCATGGCACTCTACCCCAAGCAACAGAGCAAGACTCTGTCTCCAAAAATATATATATATGTAAATGCCTAAAATTATAGAGAATTGGTTAAATATATTTTTATTTCATCTATATAATGCAGAACTATTTTGCTATTACAGCTGATATCGTAGAAAAGCATATTCAATTACTCAGTTCTATGTTAATTAAAAGAAAGCAAGTTACATAAGAAGATAGCCTCATTTTTGGAATCCATAGCCCATATATGTGATAGAACTGTCCACATGCAGATAAGCCGCCTTAGGCGCCTGGCTGTAATATTTGTTGCTGGCAGTGGGTTTCATACGAAGGAGAGACACTAAGTATATACAGGAAATGAACTAACTTAGGAACTTGGTTTGTCTTTTATCCTTCCACTCTATTTGGCGTTAGAAACTTAAAAAGCTGCAAGATGCGTAAAGTTTATCTGGATTATCTTGTCATTTGGAGCACTCAAGTGTCTGCTTCAATATGCCTTAGAATCACGATTGCCAAATGAAAGCGATACTTTGTGCTTCTCACATAGCTGCTTACCAAGGATCCCAAGGCACCGGCAAAATGTTAGTTTTGCCTCCCATCATTTCTTTGAAGAAACTCGGGAGGAAGTCCGGGACAATTTGACTTATAAAACTCACCAATTAATCCAAAGATAAACTGTCATGGGCATGCTTTTACAAATACACATGCTGTTATTCCTCGTCCATTCTCTGAAAAGACATGAATCCCACAGAGTTAGAAAAGGAATATGGAAATTAATAAAAGGAAAATCTTACTTTATCCTTAAAGAGTGCATATATACATAGAAGAATAATAACCTGTATCTGAAAAAATACCAAACTTCTTGTCCTCCCATGGAACATACTGAACTTTTTTTTTTTCTTTCTGCATCTTGGTGCTGGCCTTTCAACTTTTCGAATCAAACAGCAATTCCTTACTGCATAAATTTATAAATAGGAATGCAACCAGAGATAAAGAATTTCTTTAAATACAGGTCTGTAGCTGTGTGGTGTTGATTTCTAGCAGCTTTAGTGATCACTGGGTGGGAGCCATCCTTTCCAGCCCTGTCCTCCAATTACCATCATGAGGCATCCACGTGGCGCACGTCTTAACTGAGCTTGTTCTGCAGTCAGTGGCAGCAACTGACATAAAGGCCTTGGTTTCCTTACCCTCACTCCATACTGCTACATCCCAAACTATTTTTTTCTTCATTGTTTTAATTCCAACGGTATGATTAGATCACATAGATTTCATAAATATAAATTTATTTTATGTCAAAATCCAGGATATTTTGAAAAAATGAATCATCTTCATTAATATTCCAACATTTTAAAGCCATTTATTTGGTAATTGTTGCAATATATCTATTTTAGTTCATTTTAGTTTCTACGAAAAAATGTGCCTTATATGTTTATTTATTCATATGCATAATTTTAAGAGACTGGGAGTTCTAAAAAGCCAAGGACTGTTCTCCAAACATGTTTAAGAGACCTACTCACAAATTTAGTGAAATAAATCACAAAAGGATTTATACATACATGAATGAATGTGAGTTATATTTTAAAAACTGGGATTTTTTTCTTCCCCTAGAATGAGGAATTTTTTGGTTTTATTTTTATTACACACACTTAGCTTCGAAATAAATAGGTTGCTAACATACCATAGTAATTGTGAATGGACAGGGGTCACCAGGAAACAATAAAACTGTCAACACAAACTAATGACAACTGAGCACAGGGTAGCGAATAGGACATGAGTGTTTTATGAGAAAAGGTCAGGAGGTTCAAGTCATGGGAAAGAAAGATGGGTCTTGCCATCCAAACCGAACACACTTCACAAGTTAATTAGGCTTCTAGAACTTGTTCCAGATAGTGGAGAAAGAGCATGGGAGATTGACATATGCCAGAGATTGAGGAGTCAGGGATGAAGCACAAAGAGGAGTCTGGTCTGATGTTGAGATCAGGGAACAAGCGGAAGATTAGGGACAGAGGAAAACAGAGATAAGGGACCCGGGCAGTAAGAAAAGATCAGAGCAACGTAAAGCCAGAGGGGAGGGGCTCGGAGATTGTATGGAGCAGTGGGCGCAGCATGCAGGCCCGCAAAGGCTCTCGGCTACACGGTCAGCAGTCTTCACCGGCTCTTTGCCACCACCCAGGACAGATGTAGACAGCAACTAAACCTCAGATGCAGATGTGGCACCATGCAGCAGGACTTCCCAGCTAAACCAAGAGGTGTTGAGTCAAAACACGATGCATGTATGTTCCATGTATGTGTCTCAATTTGCTGACTCTTAAGCACTGTACATTTTTTAAGGATTCCATGAGGTCAAATTAGTTTTACAGATACACACACACACACACACACACTATGCAAAATATTTATTATGAGTATGCATTCTATATGCACTAAATTATAAAAATGATACATTGCAAACTTCTTAACAATGTGCTGTGACTTGTCACTACAGTATGAGGCAGGGCTGGGTCAGGATCAGATGAGTGAGACTCTGGCTTGGTCACAAAATTTAAGGGTGCATCAAAAGTCTCAGCAATCGAGAGAAATAATGTACATCTTCATGCAATATTTTTAAAAGATCATAATTAATAGAATGAACAATGTTTTATAGCACAATAAAGTGACTATAATCATCAGTAAGTTAGAGTATACTTTACCTAAAAATTGGAATGTTCCTAACACGAAGAAATGATAAACGCCTGAGGTAATGGACACCCCAATTACCCTGATTTGATTAATTCACATTGTATGTCTGTATCAAAACATCATAGGTACCCTATAAATACATATAACTATTATGTACCCATAATAATTAAAAATTAAAAATCAACTTATCTATGATGAACAAAATATCAAACTTTTAAATAAAGATAGAATCCCACACTGCACCTCCATGACTCATGTCATTCCCCCACTCTAATCCTGATCCTGTTGGATCCTGACCGTAGAGGTTTATTTTGGAGTCTCCCTAAGTTTTCCACCCGAGAGCAAAGTGTCTCATTCACCCTCACCCCAGTGTGAGGTATTTGATGTAAGGATAGGGTATGCTTAACCATCCTCAGTCCTTCTAAATCTCTCTCCCAAAGAAGCCTCCAGCATTTCTGCTAAGCTGCAACAGATATAGGGGCAGACTATACATCATCAGGTGCCAGAGTTTCCTCCAAACTCCAGTTCCTGGCTGCTCTGAGTCCTACAGATCCAGCGCCCTTGTTCTAGATATAGAACTGACATTATTAGATCTGCTGATTTAACATTACCTGAGTCCTATGTTCTCCCACCAAACCAGAAATACGAGGAGGACCAGGACCTCCCTCTTAACTCTCATTATATCACTAGCAACTTCTCCAGTTGCTGATACACAGCATGCACCCAATAAATATTTGTTGAATAAACAAGGAACTCTTCCTTAGGGTATACCCAGAGGTGAAAAAATCAGAGACAAAGCAACTCACTAAATAAAAAGTTAATGGCAGTTGACAAAAGGAGTAAGCTGTGTTGCCTAAACTGCAATTTAAAGAATTTTGATTCAAAAGATCCAAGCACCTTAAAAAATAAATCAGCAAATACACATTTGACACATTTGTCTAGAGCAGAAGCTCTTTGCCTGAGGTCCAGTAGGGAAATGGCTTTGAAAGAACAGAATGTTGAAATTCATTGTAAACTGTGTACGTACATTTGAGAGGGGAGGTCCAAGGCTCATGCATTTTTCATTTGTCTTCAGATTTCATGAAAAAATCACTGTTCTAAAGACTGTTATAAATGGCAAAGCTCATCCCTGACTTGGCTCAGTAAAACATTTTCTATAAAACAAAATACCACTAATTGTGGTGCATTCAACTTGAATATGGTGGATTTTTCACTCATTTATGGAATATTTTTAGTGACTCCAATGGGATATTGCTCTTTAAATTCTGTTACTACCATACCTCTCTCCATAAGTGTCCTAAAGTCCATTATTCAGCATATGTACTTGACGCCTAGAGCCCTACCAGAGACAGATAGAGAAATCACATCAAGTATCCCAACATTAAAGCGCTTTACACGCAGCCCTAGCCTATGGTCATTTGGCAACTTCAACAGTACTTAGTGGAAAAATGTC
This sequence comes from Avahi laniger, assembly GCA_963575035.1. NCBI lineage: Eukaryota > Metazoa > Chordata > Mammalia > Primates > Indriidae > Avahi > Avahi laniger. Next base: position 32,132 of record CAUYSK010048882.1, on the reverse strand, counting down.
TGCGTGTGACCTCTGACTGGGTTTTCTTTGTCTGCTAGTGCATTTTCCTCCTCACCCTGCTCTCCACTTTGCTTACAAAGTTACTACACACTCAGACCTACAAGTGTTCATAAGTACATAAAACTTAGTAATTCTAGGGATTGGCAGGAAGCTTTGGATCGTCTAACCCAGTGGTTTCCACACAGAACCAGGGGATCTGAGGAACGTCAAAGGGGTCAGATTATATTTTGCAGGGTCACCTCTGCCTCCTTCCACATACATGGAAGTATAAAGGATTGTTGTTGTTCTATATAATATGGAATTTGGGTAAAAATAGTTTTCATTATAAAGGTTACACTCATTTTGCAGAGGAGGAGACAAAGCATTAAGTCATTCCATTATACAGGATTCTTTCAGTAGCGATGACAGAAATGCAAGTCAAACTGCTGAAAGGAGAAACTAAAGGAAGGGATTTATTAATTTATTAATGAAAACTGCAGGGTCCCCAGGAATCACTGGCTTCAGGTAAGGCTGGATCAGGAACTCACACAGGGTCCTTAGTACTGGATCTCTCTCCATCTGGCGGTTCAGTTCTCTCTGTGTGGGCTTCATCCTCAGCCTGACTTTTCAGTGTGGCCACAAGGCAGCCGCCGCAAGCCCCAGGCGCTTGTCCTCACACCTTAGCAGCTTCAGCAGACAGAGAGCCTACTGCTCAATAGTTCCAAACGAAGTCCCGAAACTGAATCTCAGTGTCCAGGTCTCTGTCACGTGCCCATTCTTGAGCCAGTCATTGTGAGCAGAGACACTGATTGGCCAGAGCTGAATGACATGCCCATATCTATCGCTAGAGCATTACACTGTGAGGACTGAGGGTGAAGGACGAGTATTTTCTCAGAGGAAACTCAGGGTGCAGTTAACAGAAGAAAAGAATATGCTGCTGGGCGGCTGAAGTAAACAAACAGAAAAACTAGACCCCACTGCAAATGGGAAGACTAAATGGCATGGCCAAGGTCAAATGTCATTCAGGAGTGATGGAGACAAGACAGAAGCCTGTGTTTCTTTATTTCCCATCTAGATGGATATATGAGTTTATTGGAGCTTCCATAACAAAATACTATAAACTCTGATTTAAAAGAAATTAATTTTCTCACCATCTGGAGGCCAGAAGTCCACCATCAAGGTGTTGGCAGGGTTGGTTTCTTCTGAGAGAGGCCTCTCTCCTTGGCTTATAGACAGCTGCCTTCTCCCCTTCTCCTCTCTACATGGTCTTCCCTCTGTGTAGTCTCTGTCCTAATCCCTTCTTCTTATAAGGACACCAGTGACATTGGATTAGGGACCACCCACATCATTTTAACTTTACCTCTTAAAGGCCCCGTCTCCAAATACAGTCACATTTTGAGGCACTGGGGATTAGGACCTCAACATATGGATTTGGGAGGGACATGATTCAGTCCATAACAGTGGGTTTCATCATACCAAGAAGGTAGTTTACATAAATAAGTGAATGCAAACACAAAAACAGCCCATACATACAGATAAGGGCATGAATGCACACTCCCCTGGCAATGTATGCGCAGAGAAACACACATATGCCATCTGGATGCACCAAAGGTCACCAGAACAGGTTAATCACCTTTTTCCTTCACAAATTCCACAAATTAAAGATTACGTAAGCCTTACTTGCAACAATTCTAACGTTTTTTTCCAAGTAAACTACAAAGTAGCAAGCTTCCCTATGAAATTTTTATCAAATAAGGTAAATCTTTTATACCATTTATACAAATGTCGGTTTCAACATTATCTTTTTCGCACTCCTTATGCACAGGGCCATAAGGAATGGAAAGTACAGAGATTAATTTAGGTAACAATTACCATAATTCACAATTGCATTAGTACCTATTAAGGTTCATTGTTCTGTGGAAATTTTAATGATATATTCCAGAGTGAATAAAAGCAGAAGATGATTGGAAGTAAAATTGTTTCTATGTATGCTGACAGGACTGCTGAGTGTAATTACACATTTCGGAGGGGACCTGTTTGGAGTTTACTCCATAATTTTATGTAAATGTTAAATAACTTCACGCGTTCTTCCTCCCGGGTTAAATGCCAATTTGTGTTATTTCAACAAGGGGTGTGCTGTAGGGTTATTAACGAACTTGCTCTGCCAATGGAGCCTACTTCTGTAAAGTAGCTCCACATACTCCGAAACGATAGCGGTATCTTTAGTTTTTTTCTTCATTTTACATCTTATTAATGGGCTGCTGAACTTTTACTTCTGAAAACAGCTCTTCATTCTTAACATTTGTGACAAAAACCCAAAAAGTGAGAAATTATTCTCCTAAATATATTCAAGCTCATTCATAATGCTGGTTTGTATCAACTTCTTTAGTCTCAAAAGAAACCAGGTAGATAGAAAGCCTTGAAATACACACAGATACAATAATTTTAGGATGTAGATGTAAATAGCTCTATGTGTCCAGATTTTTCCCAGTTTATAGAGACTAAAATTAGAAGCCAGCACTTGGTAGGTGCTCTTAAGTATGTGTTGACTGTAGGAACACCCCCAATCTTTCCAAACCCTCATTAAACAAATGAGAATCCAATCTGTTGGAGCACAGCAGGCCTGCTTTCTTTCCGCAGAAATGCTCACCCTTATGGCCACATATACAGTCCACTAAATCAACAAGAAACCAAAACAGGCATAAATGGGGAAGGAAAAGGATGTGAAAACCAATACATCATTAAAGAATGAAAAACAAATTATAATTTCTCCTACAATTTCATTATCATATCCCAAAGCGAGACAATAAAACTATTCTGCTTTCATATTACAAGATATTTTGGAGATGGTGCTGACAAATGGCCAAAGCATGTGGTTTGGCCTCTGACACGACAGGCAGGAATTGTACAATATGAACATCTGATGGAGCCTCTGAGGTCGTCTGGTAAGAAAACACACCCAAGGATGTGACAGGTGCGGCCAGATTCACAGAGCCAGACTATGGCAGAGTCGGCACTGGATGCTGGGTTGCCTAACTCCTAGGGCCATGTCCTCCCTGTTCCTTGCATAGCCCGCCCCAAGGGTGAGCAGACCAGAACACCCTTCCTGCTTTCTCTGCTCAACACAGAGCAGTGTTGTGGGGTGAAAAGAACATTGGCCTTTGATTCAGACAAAGAACGAGTTTTAGCTCTTCTGCTCACATGTGGTGCAGTGTGGACCAAGGACAGATTTTCTGAACTATGCTGCCTCTCTAACAAGGACATGTGACCACTCGATATGCTTTGCTGTTATGAAATAGCAGCAAGGATATGGGTGGCCTAAAATGGACTGAAAATGTCAGGACAGGAGTAAAAAAAAAATGTTATCTGCTGAGGATCTCCAGGGACAGGTTGATCTTTTGGTCACAGAAAAATTGGTAGGATGGAGAATTATTAAATGGCTCAACATTTATTTGAGTTCTTAAAAATAATTAGTAACAATGCATGATAGGAATTTCACTGATACCTGTCCCAACATTATGTGTAAACATAACTATATTGTTCAATGTTGTAATAATCTAGACTCTGAATTTCTTTATTTATTTTCACAATTTTTAGTCTCACAAATCTCTGGAGATCAATATGCCATACTTCACTATTTCCTGGTAATATCGATTATTTCTCTCTTAGATATCTGTCAATACCTAAAGTGTCAGTCAGAGAGTACTGATTTTTCTATCGGTGTAACAGTTTGTCAGGTCAAGTCCCATTTTGAAAAACATTCCCCAAATAGAATATCATCATGAATATCATCATCAGAATCACAATCAACAAACATTAACTGCTTTTCTCCACTAGGCAAAGGCTTTATTTCAAAAGGAGATTATAATCTAGCTGGTAGACATCAAAAACCATAATAAAAGTTCACAATCATCTGAATGGTAAAGGTTATTGCCTGAACTGCATTTAAGTTCCCAACTTGCATTTGACTTTCCTTTGCGAGATCCTATTTCTCCAATATCTCTTCGCCTTCTCTGTTCTCTCTATTCCAAACGTGCTTATGCCTCCTGTTCTACTAATGCAAAACATGTTTCATAGATAGTTTCCTCTAACTCAAGTTTTGCCAACTTTATCCCAGTTTCACAAACACATATACAGAGATGTCACATGTAGTGATAACATGGCCTAGAGTAAGATAAAACATAAGCCAATAGTGGATAAATTTTAAAACAAGGCACTATTTTGGTGATTCAGATAGCAGATGTCAACTCAGAATATATAGTGACACATATCAGGAGACAACTGCTGCTGAGAATTTAGGAACTACAAATAACTATTGAATCATTTCCCAAACAACTCACCATGCTAAGGAAAAAATCAAAAATAGAAGTACATTCAGTACTTCGGTTTGTCTCCAGATTCAAGGGTATTGATGTACTTATTTTTATTCTTACACACTCTTTTACAGATATGAGTTAAGTCTGTGTTCATTGCCACCAGAACTAAAAGTGCCCTTCCTGTCACTATCTGTCTTCTTGCCCAGTTTTATTTTCCAATAAAGTATTTAAATTCTTAAAAATGTAATGTAAATTTATTTTTTAATTTATCCATCTTTCCCATTAGGACCAAGCTGAATGAGAGCAGGGACTCTCTCTGCCTTGTTCATTGCTACATCTCCAGGACTAGAAGAGTTTCTGGCATATAGCAGATGCTGGATAATTTTTTTTTTTGAAAGAATAACCGAAGCGTGCATAGTATTTAGTGGCTAAAGAGTTACTTAGATGATCACTCGCAGATATCTGGAATCAACTGCCTATAGAAGGCAGAGCTTTGGGTGATCAAGTAGTTGACACCATAGAACATTTTAGTGGAAATAAGGACTGTAATGGGATTGGTTAGTTGCTTCTAAGTAAACTAGAGAATTCAGGGAAAGATGAACTCAGGGCTTTGAATTCCCAGCTCGAGGTCTGGATAAAGGATCAGCATGCTTCTATGGATGCCCCAAAAAATAATTTTTTTCCCCTATAGATGCAGGGCCAAGATTTCTGAAAAATAAATTCAAAATCTGATCTTTCTGGTGGCTGAATTACAAGGCAAATTGAATTCATAATCTTAAAGCATTTCTTATGCTAAAGTTGGGACACTGATTAAGAGAGAGTGGGACCCTAAAAATTGGAATGAGACTGGATGAATCCCAGTGAAGCCGGAGACTGAATATCTAAACTTCTCAGAGCCCCCTTTGCAGGTAGAAGCCCTTCCTCCCTGACTAAGGTTGGCATCTTCTTGCCTAGAGACTGTAACAACTTCTCTCAAGGTAGTTGCCTGCTCATCCTGAAAACCCTCCCTGCCTGTTGCTTCCAGGCTTGTATCCAGACTCAAGTCTCACCAGGCCCCACAATGCGAGTTACAATGTGTGAACCAGGAGAATATGCAAGGCACACCAAAATATTGCAGGATTGTCAACGTATATAGACAGAAACCTCAGGAGCATGCATGGAAACGGAGTCTAAGGGTCTGGATCAAGATGAAAGGAATGTAATGTTGGACAAGGATGAAATCATTGATATGGGAGCTCTAAGCCAAGACTCTGGATTCAATGTGTCAATTTGAGTGGCTCTAAGAGTTTGCTTGGTTGATTGACTGATAAATCTGGTAGCCTAGACCAAATGAAGGCGAAATGTCAGAACTCTATTGGTATGTTGTAGAAGGTACCCAAGGCCCAGGGAAATTGGAATGCTAGAGTAGATATATCATGCAAGAACCACTCACCATTCCCATAAACTATACCTGAGCAGGGTCCAAAAGACCCTTTATCAAGGCAGTGAGAAATATATTAATAATTCCAAGGGGAGGCATAGCCTCCTGGACGAGATCCTCAGTGTCTACTCTGGGTCGGTAATGACAGTGAGAATGGCTGCTACAGAACTGGGGTCTCTGAATTCAATGCAGATGCTGGAATCCAGGGTGAACAAGGATAAGATGAGTGTGGTTAGTGTTCCAGGCAGTGAGCTGAAGCAGTCATCAGATGGTTTCACCCACAGACATCTTTGTTGCTGACTGATTTATCATATATCCTCAGAACTGATTGCATTAAGCAAAAAAGCTCTTGGTGTGCTGAGTAGAAGTCTAACATCAATCACTGCAAATCATTTGCAGCCCCCAAACCAATTTCCATACTTGAGCTTCTTGCACTTTTCTTCTGTTTCATGTTTCCAAGTCCTGAGTCTGCTGGGGTTCCGTGGAATTTAAAAAAACAAACAAATAAACAAAATATTTTATTTGGAAGTAATTACAAAGTTACAGTAAAACTGCAGGAAAAATAAAGAAGAATTCTATAACCTTTAACCTTTACCCAGATTCTCATATTTTTAACATTTTGTTAGATTTGCTCTCTCTATATATACACATAATGACCATTCTTTTTCCTTAAACTTTGAGAATATGTTAGATACATCATGGTCCCTTACTTCTAAGTACTTCAGAGTGTATTCCCAAGGTAAATATTTCTTTACATACTGAAGTTATTAACTTCAGCAAATTTAACATTAATATAGAAATTTTATTTAATCTTCTTTCTGTGTTTCAATTCTGTCAATTTACCCAGTAATGTCCTGTATAGTATTATTTTCTCTGGAGTACAGGATCCAGCAAAAGATCATAAATTATATTCAGATATCATGTCTCCATGGTCTCCTTTAATATTTGAAATTCTCTAGTAACTTTTTGCATTTTAGAACATTGATTTTTTTTTTAAAGAAATATACTTACAGGTCATTTGTATAACCCATTTTCTCACCTGGAATTTCTCTTTCTAGAGCTTACCTGTATTTAAACTTTGAAGGGTAATTTTAGATATGGGAGTCCTAGATCTTTAGAGTCAGTCCAGGCCAGAATCTGGCCGGAAATGCCAAAGCAAGAGATGTTAGGATGTGTTGAAGGTCTTTGCCAAGGAAAGTACCATCTGGCAGCGGAAGAAGAGGATCTTTTTTTTAAAATTTTATTATATTTATTTTTATCTTTTACTTTTTAAAATTTCAGAATATTATGGGGGTACAAACATTTTCGTTACATATAATGCCTTTGCCTCACCTGAGCCCTAGCTACAAAGCAGGCCTATCTCCCATACAGTACGCTCTGCTCCAATTAGCTGTGAGTTTACCCATCTCCACCACCTCCTTCCCATCCACTTGGCACCTGATGAATATTACTTCCATGTGAGCACCTAAGTGTTGATCAGTTAGTACCCATTTGATGGCAAGTACATGTGGCGCTTGTTTTTCCATTCTTGTGTACTTCACTTCAAAGGATGGGCTTTAGCTCCACCCAGGATAATATAAGAGGTGCTAGTTCGCCATTGTTTTTTATGGTTGAGTAGTATTCCATGGTATACATATACCACATTTTATTAATCCACTCATGTACTAATGGGCACTTGGGTTGTTTACACATCTTTGCAATTGTGAATTGTGCTGTCATAAACATTAGAGTATAGATGTCTTTATTGTAAAATGTCTTTTTTTTCTTTGGGTAGATGCCTAGTAGTGGGATTGCTGGATCAAACGATAGTTCTACTTTTAGCTCTTTGAGGTATCTTCATATTACTTTCTACAGAGGTTGCACTAGTTTGCATTCCCACCAGCAGTGTAAGAGTGTTCCTATCTCCCCAACACCAGTGTTTGTTATTTGGGGACTTTTTGATAAAAGCCATTCTCACTGGAGTTAGGTGATATCTCTTTGTAGTTTTGATTTGCATTTCCCTGATGATTAGAGATATTGAGCACTTTTTTATATGTTCACTGGCCATTATTTTGTCTTCTTTTGAAAAGTTTCTGTTCATGTCCTTTGTCCACTTTTTAATGAGGTTGTTTGATTTTTTTCTTGTTAATTTCCTTAAGTTCTATATAGATTTTTGTTATCAGTCCTTTATTGGATGTGTAGCATGTAAATATTTTCCCCCATTCTGTAGGTGAAACCTTAAGAATTCTAGAAGAAAATATTAATCCTTTTTACCAGCATGCCTGGTATATAACAAATGCCTAGTAAATACTTGAATTGAATCTCCCTATCCAATCATTTCTTTATAAAATTTATAAAAATGAAATATGTATATATGCAATGTTTTATTCCTTTTACATATACAGTGGCAAGTTTCCCAATTGTCTCTAGATTCTACTGTTATTAGACCTTATTCCTATTTTTAAAAGAAGAATATCTGAGCAGACAGAAAAATAGAAAGAATGATACAGTGGCCCTGGCTTATAAAACAAAAATTTAAAATCACAAAATAGTTTCCAGGACCAAGTACCCCTGGGAGTACCTGGTGACAGTGACATCTGCTCATTTCAAAACCTTTTTATTTGTGTGATCATCACTCTATTTCATCTCAAGTTTCAAGAGTCTTACTTGTTAGAGGATCCTTCTAAATAGAGCCCGATTTCCACTGCAGATTCCATTGTCAAGGAAAACCTTCGGATTCTTCCACGCCTTTCCCTCTTCCTTGCCTAACCTGCCTCCCCGCCCATACCCACCACCAACACACACAGATTAGAAGGAGGTCACGTTCTAATAATGGGACTTTGTATTTAAATACATGCAAAATTTTATTTAAAGATTCTTATATAGAGTTATTTGACAGTAGATATAGAAAAATCTGTGCAAACTGCAGTAAGAAGAAAAGAGAAGCATTCTGCAGTACCGTTTTCAGTTCCTTGTGGGTGCGATTTCATTTCCTCCCTTGTCGTACATCACCCACGTACTCAGAGGACATTTTCCTGTTCCCAGGTCCATCCTCCAGCTTCTGACTCACAAAGCAGAGTGATGGTGTGTGGGAGCCTGTGCTGGAGGGGACAGGTTGCATTCCAGGAAGGTGACTGTGGCTTCCTGCCTCTTGGGCCATTCTGTCTCCAAGTCCACGTGTGGTGTAGCTATTAGTCTGAGGTAGTGCAGTTGTACCTACTCCTTACGAGGTAAGGGCAAAAATCAGGATCCCAAGGGCTGCGTGGTTTTATGTGTTTTTTCTTATAGTATCTCCTTTAGGTCAAAAATTACTGGCTAATTTTCACTGGGTCTTAAATTTCAACTTTGAAAACAAAATACAAAGAGCCTTCACGAGACCTTTTTTTGAAGCCCAAAAGGTTGTCCTCTTGTATGTGTATAGTGCTTTATCATTTACATTTTTGGATTTGATTCTCCCAACAAAGCTCTGACCATGGTTAAGAGAGCAAGAGTTATTATTCGTAGTTTTCCTATGAAAAGGCTGGCTTTCAAAGGAGAAGCCCTGTCTGAGGTCCTCGCCTGGCACCAAGTAGTGGCGCCTGCCCACCAACTCTTCAGTGCAATGCCTTACCGTGGTACATACTGTGTTTCTGGGAGATTTTTGGTATATTTAGCCATTCTTGTGAGATTTTAAAGCCATTTTTTCAGTAACTTCAAATGTTGACCATCTAACAAATGTATACCTCTCACTAGGAATTACAGATAAACTAGCATTTTTACTACTGGCCTTCTAAGATCTCTGATCATCCTGTGAAACAACTCTGGTGTGAGAAAAAAACTAAAACAGTTGAGGAGACAAAAGTTAAAAGACCAGGCCCTGGATTCTAAATGGGAGACTTCCTGTGCAGTAAGTAATAATTTAATGGTTGTACAGTCATATAATTTGAAGAAGATATCAACTCTGTACAGGAAATACAAGTTTAACAGAAATCATTCCATTTGATCCTTATCTTCAAAAAAACTGAAGTAAGAAGCTTGAAGAAGTGGCTTAGGTGGTTTAAATTCCATCGCCTTTTGTCAGTGGCAGCTGAAAGCTTCATTGTTCACTATCTGCCAGGGCCTTTGGGAAACCAAAGCATCATTGACTGGCTGGGCCAAATGAGTCATCTATTAAAATTATCCCTAATGAATTACCGGTTTGCTTGTTTAATTGCGCGTGGTGTTGGGCTCTGGGATGTTAGAAGTCTAGTGGGGCTCAAAGAAATTGCTTTGGTTTAATTAAACATTTCAGTAGGATCTCTCCTAGCTCCTCACCGTACCCTGACTGATTCACTTTCTGTCCTCCTCTGCCTCTGTCCCTCGCTGCATTCCTGCCTCTCGCTTCCCCTCTGCCCAGCCCCGCTCCTCGTCACGCCTCCTCTCCCAGGTGGTGGGTGGAAGGACGGCATCAAACCCTCAGTTCAGAGCCTCTGTCATGGCGCTGACCGCATCTTAGTGTGAACCCCCGGGCTTTGCACACGAAGGCCCCGTGAAGCAGGGCGGGCTGTGGCTGGTGCGCCCCTTTGACCCCAGCTGTGCCCTTGTGTTTCAGTGGCACTGGTCACTCACTGTGCGGGCAGCCGTTCACTGCAGATAGGTGGCTGTTGGCCCTCTTGTCTTTTTCCTGCAGCCATGTTGTCCGTGTAGAATGGAGTAGCCAAAAAACATGATAGTAAAGAGTTAAGCTACATGAACCCATATTTGTATTAAAAGGTATTTAACGACAGTTTTTACACCACCAATAGTGCCAGGATCGTCCACGTGGGAAGCCTGGATGGGAGGTAGCTGGGCAGAGTGTGCCTGGTTAACAGAGACCTCAGTGCCTCCCAAGAGGGGCCTTCATTTAAGAGTATCTCTGATTGTCAGTTGTTTTAAAGAAAAAGACTTTGCTGAATCTGGAATACCATTAATTATAATATCCATTTAGCTTTTATTTTCAAGTTTAAGGCCTTACTGAGTACTAAAATGCATAGCTACACGGCATTTTACACGCCTACCGTCACAGTCGGGTGAGAGAGGCGCCGTTGTCCTGTTTCCCCTCAGGAGCACAGCACCAAGGTGCGCGAGGAGACCAGCTCCCTGCCTTCGCCTCGGTCCGGCCCGGTCCCTCGCCCGCGCCTTTACTCTCCAGCAGGCAGATGCTCGCTGAGTCCTGCTGCGCTGTGCTCTTCGTTCTCTGTGCCGCCCACTGCTTCCAGAATCGCCTTGCTGGAATGCGGACACCATCCTGTCGTTTCTCCGTGAAAGCCGTCGGCGGCTCACCGCAGAGTCCGGGCAGGTGTCTGGAGTGTGGCGTTCTCGATCGTTCCTCCTCTGCGGTGCCAGCTCCCACCCCGGTGTCGTCCAGGCTTCCCGGGCCGGATTCTGCTCTGCGTTTCCGCATCTCTGGGCAGGACCCCCTTGCCCTGCCGCGCTCCCCTCCGAGTTCTGCCCTGCTTCGGGGCCAGCCCTGGCGGCCTCCCGCGAAGCCTTTGTCCAGGGCTCACCGCTTCGGACCATCCTCTCCTTTGTCGCCTGCCGCTTCACTGAAGGATTGGCCATGTCCCGACGGTTCCCTCACATCCCTGCCAGGGCCCTCTGGCTGACACGCTCTCATCTGACCACCAGGCTGACCCCCTTTTGTGGCCCCCAGTGCCCCTCTCGGCGCCTTGAACACGGGTGCCCAGCGGGTGTGTGTTAAACGACTACCTGAGAGAGTGAACAGACCTCAAACCGGATCAGTCTGGCCGAGCCACCTAATGTGAGAGCCGAAGCAGCGTTCTGCCCCGTGCCACCCAGCCCCTCCATCCCGCGGGCGGAGCGGTTCGTTGTTCGGAGATGCTGCTCATAACCGACTCGAGGGAAAGCAGACAGCTGAGAATCTGACCTCACTCCTGGCCTCTCCTCCGCGGTAGCCGATGATAAGCTCCGCGATGTTCTTCCCCGGCCGTGAGGTCCGGCCTCCCTGGCCAGAGTGTCCGGGCGGGCGGTGGCTGGCCGCCGCGTGACTCAAAGGTACCAGGGCCAGGTCTCTGGGGTCAACCTGTTCCAAGGCGGCGGCCTTTCATCGGCCAGGGCTGTGGCTGGCCGCCGCCGGAGGGACAGGCAGCCGGTGTTGGGCTCGGGAGATTCAAGGAAGGCAGGACGGTGGGCACGGCTGGAGAGTACCCAGTATTCGCCACCCAAAACCGGTTGCTCCGAGAGATACACGCGCGAGTCTGCGTGCGTGGCGGGTGAGCGGCCCGAGGGGGCTCAGCGAAGCAGGCGCGGATTGCAGGTGTCAGCTGTCGTCTCTCGTTGGGACTTGGTGCGAGAGCGAATCAGCACGTGAAACCGACGCCTAAGAAGCCAGAGTATGGGCTGTAGTTACTTCAGACTCTGTATTTAAATTCTCACTTTTTAAAAAGTTGTAATGATAATTTGTAAATGGTCCTTGTAACAAAATCCCACGCTTGCCGTTGGCGTCCACGCTGCCGCAGTGCCCCTGCAGCGCAGTGGGTAGCTTTTCCCATCGGGGGACCATTCGCATCCGTGGGAGGCATCGACTTGCTCCTTTTCCTGTTTTTCCCTACGTCCATTCGCTGATGGAGATGGGAACATAACGCAAAATTAAGCTTGTCTTATTTACATAAATCTTCCTGTTAGCTTTCTGTTTTACCATATTTGCATTTTTGTGTTTGACCTATTAGTACTTTTTTGGTTTTATAAAGAAAAAAAGTGCCTCCCTCAGCAGAACCATCTGGCTTCGTTTCCTGTTCCTCAGCAACTACATGTGTATCCGAGCAAGGCCACCCCTGCGGTTTCTGAGTGCTGGTGTTACACTGGTGGTCTCAGAATTCAACTGGAGGGATGGAAAACTTAGACTCTAGGCTTCTTTCAAGTCTAAAGTTTCCAAGGTGAAAAAATGCATATTATTGTCATTTTTGACATAGCATTATTTTTTTTCTCTGTAACTAGAATATAGTCTTTTGAAAAAATTACACCATTCTGTTCTTTGAAGAAGAAAACTTGCTTCTAAAATGTCTTTTAGTGGGCTGCTAAATTTGTGTGGCAGCAAACGGAGGTAACTGAGAATATAATGGAGACGTGGAAACCACATTCAGGGTTTCTCAAAGGGTCAACTGATAATAACTAATGACTTTAAAGGATGAAATAACAACAATAAAGGGTCAAATTAACAATCAACAATAACAATAAGCAAATTATGTAATGGAAGCCCACAATCAGTTCATAGTTTGTATGGCAGAGGTAAGGTCAGTATCGTTCTGAAAGGCAATTTATAATGGTTCTTTAGGCTTTTAGTGCTCACACAAAGGATAAGCTGGTCATTGGACATACTTCCACAGAGGTGTGTGTACAAGGTTAAGATTCTGTATTTTTATGTTGTAACATTCCTACAGATTTTGAAACATTTCTGACTAAATGTACACTTATTTTCCATTTTGTGAAATCCTACTTTTTATTGTAACATCCTTGTTTTTAGAAACAAACACTGAAAGGGTTTTGTTTGCATATGTGTATGTGTTTCATTCTTTTTCTCTATTTCTTTTTCTGGTCTGTGCATATTCCACAGGTGGCTAAGATATAGGAAGACCCCTTAGTATTTTCTTTTCTCTTTTTTTGGTATCACATTCATCAACCAGTGGGTACTACGTTTCACATTTGGATAAGACTGTATGTTATTTTAATATAAGTGTTTATATTTAAAGCTTTCAGATTTTACTGCATAAGATAAGGTACAGTGCTTAACCTAGTAGCTATCATGCTTAACCTAGTACCTACCACACAGGAAGACCTCTTAAAAAGTTGGAGCCCTCTTCCATAATCATTTGATTAGATCACCTCATTTTAGTGATTAAGAGTGGTAGATCATAAAATGATAGGGTATGAAATCCTTCTTTCTTCTAAGTTTGAAAAAGTTTTAAAAATGTAGATACTTTGAAAGAAACTCTATACCAGAAGATGCAATTTTTTTCGCGGTGTTTTTTCCCTCTGTGGACTAGTTTGTGATCCTTCGAAGAACTTGCTTAGTCTGAATGCTGCCTGAAAGTGTGCAAATTTGAAGGGAATGCTCATTTTTAATTTTAAGAGGAAGGAAAAAAGTTAAAAATTGAGGCTAATAAAAGTTAATGAGGAACATTTAAATCCTTCAGTGGTTCAATTTATGTTGCAAGTCAGAATGGTTAATGCCATTATTATATGTGTGTGGCAACATCCTCTCTCTGCTATAATTCTTTTCCCTTGAAAACGAGCCAGTACAACATGGAAGGCATACCATACTCTCGTGATTACTGTTCATTCTTTTGACAAATTCCATGGGTTTTTTTTTTCAAATGGAGGAAAGAACAGGCACAAGGAAATTAAAATATAAAAGTCTGTTTTTTCTGCCATTTTTTTCCCTGTTTGACAGATTACTGAGTAAAACATGGTTATCAGCACAGTGGCCATTTCTAACTGTCTCTTTGTGCTTAAAAATTTATTTTGGGATGGGAAACATTCCCCAAACCCAGAGGGTACACTTAATATGCCAGTTTTCATTTGAGAAGAATTACTTTTCAGTTGTAGGTGTTTTGGGATGTAGCCTGACTCAACATCCAGTATTAATGGTCCAAAGATAGAACAGCTGAACTTTCTGACTGCTCTTTTTTGGGAGACATTAGCATGTCCCTGGAGAGAGTTTTCCTAGCTCTGGTTACATGAATCAGTATGTAGGGAAAGCTTATTACTTTTAGAAACATTACTCTTGGTTGGCCCTGTCTGTTACCCACATCAAATGCATGGCGCACATGGCTGTTTTCTTTGCTTTAGAAATGTACGAGACCCTCAGTCTATCTCTGACTGCAGAAGTCCAGGCCGTAGGAACAGATCTCACATCAAACCACCTTAGCAAGAGTAGTGAACTTTTATGTGATAAGTTGAATTAATTGATTGCCCCTTTTCGGGAGATTTTTCTTAAAAGCACAATGCCAGGGTTGTTTTTAAAATAGCAAGTTTTAAAAGTTAATGCTTAACTCATCCAGAGAAAAGCCTCTATCATATATTTCCTAGAGGCCATTAATCACGTCACTTGAATTTATTAAAAAATATGTATACTTGTGGACTTTATCTCTAAATGGAACATTCGATCTTGGATATTTGTACCTACTCTTTTATCAGGCTGGAGGTTTTCGTGGTGAGGACAGTTGATTGTATACCCTGCTTCGAAAGGGCCTCCTGCCCCGGTGCCGAGCATCCTCCCGCTCTGCTTTGGGTCCGCAGCCTTGTCCTGCTACAGACAAATCACTTCCCCATTCCAAATCTTAATTTTCTCATCCTCATACTTAGGGGGCTAGAGTTCTGTGTAGTTTAAGATTTATAATCTGATAATATGATTCCAGCATACACTTTTTCCACACAAGCATTATTTACCATCTAGTATAAAATTTATGTTGTTTTTAAATATATCTGGTAACAGAATATACTTTTCTGAGATACAAAGTATGAGTCCGTGTTTTAACATTGTGAAAGCCCTAAGTGAAACAAATTATTTATACAGTGTCATTTTTTTTCCCCCATTTTTATCTATTATTCTGAGGTTGTTTAAGCTAATATCCATCTCTTTTTACATACCAGGACAAAAGATGCTATACAAACCACTATCTAATAAAAATACAATTAAAGGGTATACATGCAAGCCATATAATGTCATGAAATTTTAAATTTTCTAGTAACCACACTGAAAAAAGTAAAAAGAAACAGATGATATTAATTTTAATAATATATTTAATTTAGCTCAATAAATCCCAAATATTTATCATTTAAACATGTAAAAACAGAAAAATGATCAGCACAGTTTATATTCTTTTTTCTAAACTAAGTGTTCACAATCCAGTGTGCATTCAGCATTTCACAGCACATCTCAGCCAGAGTGAGCCGGGTTTCAGGTCACATTTCAGGCTGTCCCCCACCACTGTGAACACTGCAGTGAGATTCCAGATCTTTGTCGATTTGGAGTTTGTTTTCTTATACCAAGAAGTGTATATTCTGAATCCAACATTTTTAACAACAATTATGGAATCCTGAGGATGATCAGATGTGAGAAAGGAAAACTGGGATGTTGTATAATGCAGTCTTTTTGGAGAAGTGCACTGTCGTTTTCTCTGTGGTGATCGTGTGACCCTCACCTTGTCCCCACTGATGATCTCGTGGGGCCAACATCACGGAGTCGCTGTGTGCTGAAGGAACAGGAGAAGAGTCTTCCCGGTCTTCTCCCGATGGGAGAGTTTTCAGGCAGGTTTTGGGGTGGCTGTAGCCAGCACCACACACAGATGGACACCTTCAACCTTATGGAATACAGTTTGGCCTTGGAGGAAAGCAACCACAGAAGAATCACCCTGTGTGACTACCAGGCCCCAGACTAATGGAGAGCAGCTTATGCCTCACAGCAAGATCCTTTTGCAATCCAGAGAATTCCAGAATTTTTAAAGTAAATTACTTAAGAAAGCATCTAGTTGTTGACTTAGGATTAACCGCAGGAACAGAGTATATACCTTTGAGTCTCCGATTTAAGCGAGGCAGTCTCTGTAACTCTGTTCCTTACACAGGTAATTTATAAGTAGTCAGGACCTCAGGTGTCAGGTGGGAATTCTGGATAAACTTACTTAAGTGCTTTGTCTTCGGACTACGAATCCATTTCATCGTGGAGAGCATTCTAGCTACACCTTTCCATGTGGTTTATCTCATTTAATTTTGAAGACTGCCAAAGTTCACTGGTTACAAAAACCAAAAATCTTTGCTTAAAAGGAACTTCATCAAGGCTTACGTTTGCTCTTTTTATTCCTAGCAGCAGCGATACAAATAAGCTAAACCTTTATGACTTTACCGGCGTCGCTAATATCCTAAGTTTTTGGCAGATCTCATGTCACCCTTTCCATGTACATGCCTTTTCCCCCCCTGAGGATCTCAAAGCATTTCCTGAAGTGGTTGCTATAGTTATCCCACCTAAGGACATATGGATGTTCTAACTCCCATAGGGCTGAAATGGCTTGCCTTTAAGGAGTCGTGGGGAAACCTGGGCTTTTTAATCCAGAACTTCTGATTTTGGGATCTCTGCTCTCATCTTTAATTATTTAATAATGTAAAGAAACAAAATGCAGCGAATTATTCCAGTGCACGTCCACCAGTCTATAAGCAAACAGCCATAGGAAGGTCCGTACTTCTCCATTTCTCATTTGGAATCTTCAAGGCTAGGAGCAGCGATTCATGCCTTAAAGTGCCACACAGCTGTTTGACAATCAGAGCAATGACCAGAAGCAAGTTGAGAAGAAAAAGGGAGCGTGGCTGAATGGAGTGATGCACTTTCCATGACCCCTTTGCTCCTGTGTTAGCTGAAATGATGAAATTAAAATGATACCATCTTTACTGAAGTTTATAGCATAACCCAAATTATACGTATCTCAAAGAACTTTTTGATTGTAATAAATGTTTTTTACCAAGACAAATTCAGAACAAAACTGGTACTTGGCAAAGAAAAATATCCGGTTAGGATTTTAAGTGAAAAATATCAGAAAAGGCACCTATAAAAAATGGTACAGTAGTGTTATCTTATCCATAGTTTTGTTCTCCATGGTTTCAGTTACCCATGGTCACTGTGATCTGAAGTTATCCATGGTCACATGTTATCCATGGTCAGCTGTGATCTGAAGATATTAAGTGGAAAATTCCAGAAATAAACACTTCCTAAGTTTTAAATTGTGCCTGACGAAATCTCGAGCCATCCTCCTCTGTCCTGCCCAGACGTGAATCATCCCGTTGTCCAGCATGTCCACGCTGTGGACATTCCCAAGCCATTAGTCTCAGTAGCCGTCGTGGTTATCAGATCAACTGTCAGGGCGTCTCAGTGCTTATGTTCAAGCAACCCTGGTTTTACTTAATAATGATTCGAAAGTACAAGAGTAGCGATGTTGGCATATTGTTATGATTATTCTAATCGATTAATATTATGTTATTGTTTTACTCTCTTACTATACCTAATTTATAAATTAAACTTTATTGTAAGTATGTATGTATAGGAAAAAACATGCTGTGTGTAAGGTTCAATACTGTCTGTGGTTCTAGACATCCACTGCAGGGATCGTAGAACATAGCCCCCAAGGATAAAAGGGAGATGACTTACTGTATAGCTCACTTGTTGGTCAGTTATTGTCTCCGTTATATGGGTATGAAAATTACTATTTATAACTCCATATTACCTTAAACCTTTGTTGGTGCTTTTGTAAAACGTGTGTCTGCTCCCGAGGCCCACTGGACTCTCAGGGACGAAGGTTTCATGCTAGTTCCGTGACAGACTTGCTTTATAACATTCAATGAGTCACTGACATGTGCTTTATGAAATTATTAGCCTGTTCATCTGGGAAAAGAAACACACCGTATTGTGTCCTAAAGGGAAATTCTCATCTATGTTACTGAGAAGATCCTTTCAAGGTGGGACATTTCTAGAAGGTTCACATCACTTCCCTTGTTTCACTGCTGTACTGGCCAAAGGTAGGTATCAGTTTTGGATTTCTTAAATAAAATTTTTTTTTAAATATTTTTAGAAAATTACTTCTATTCATAAGTAATAGTATGTTGCTTTGTGCCAGGTTTATTTACTTATTTAAATTCTGTAAATTTAGCTTTAAAAATTGGTACACAGGACTGTGTGGCCCTTAATTTGCTAGAACCCATCCCTTGTTTCTCATCTTCCGTCTCTGTGTCGCATGGAGCTTTCAAATATCTGATCTGTGCATGTGCGTGTGCGTGTAGAGTTAACATAGACGGCACAGGCACACGCGTGCATGCCCAGCCATCGTCCCTGTAAGCCAACAGTCAAAAGGCTAGAGAAGATACCCATGTGAAAAATGAAATAATGTCAGGATGTGTGCTTGCAGGTACAAATACATGTACCCATTACCCTCAACTCTCATCTTCCTGCTCACAAAATGACAGAAAAATGAGGAATCCTGGTAGCTGAGCACTGACCACCTTGCGATGCATCTGCGCCCTCGGCCTCTGTGCTCTGGCAGAGGGATGGATGCCGTCGACGCCCCTCCTCCTCCTGGAAGCTGGGGCTGTGTGCAGGGAGCCCCGCAGTGGGTCTTCTGCTCCCTTCCTGTTGTCTGAAGTGCTGTTGAGGGACAAATGGTGGGTGAGAAGGACTTTGCAGCCTACACTTTGGGTAGCCTGGGACTCATGGGAACCGAGGGAAGAGCTCCTGGTCCTTGGCTCATTTTCCCTCCCTGCTTTCCAGCACAGAAGCTTCTGGAGGTGCAGGAAGCCCCCTGGTGTGCAGACCTGGGATTCCTAGGCCTCACAGTCTTGTGAATGCCCGGCACTTTGTGTTCTACAGACCCCCTGCCCCCACCCCGCCAACTGCTTTAGAATCTCTTTGAGACACTAGAGTGTAATGGAGAAGTAAGAAGAGTTTGATTTCCAAAATCAGCGAATAGACGATACTCAAATGACTTTGACTTTAGGTTGAAAAAGGCAATAAAAATTAAAATATGCCAACTTCAGTGACAAAACAATTGCATTTTATTGTGTAGTTGTTGACTTTGGCCCTGGTAATTTTCCTTACAGCAGTTTGTTTTGGTGTGGGCTAAACAGTGCCTAAGCACCTGGGGAGCCTGTGGATGTGTCAGTGCAGAGGCTCACCCCGCGCTTGGAGCTAGCGTACGGAATGCTGGCGCACCGCTGCTCAAAGCCGGTGCCCGCCTGTTTGCAGGGATGGGGAATGGACCACCCGCAAGATGGCTTGTGGACGTGGGCATGTTGTCGTGAGGCCAGCCTTGAAATGCAGCAGCGCTTCTCTGAAGTCCGCAATGTGCCGCTCAGCCTTTCTGTCTAGTCGCAAAGTTAGTGGTTGCGTTACTGCTTGTCACAAGAGTCCCTCATTTGGCAGTTTTAGGTAAAGACTGTCATATCTTTAGGAACAGCCACTCTTTGCGAGTCTGTGAAGAGAGACTTGGTGAGTACTTTCCGTTTCCATGTGAGCATGGAAGGCGGCATGGACCCAGAGTCACCCGAGTGCTCCTTCTCAGAGGCACCGCACAGGTGTTCGCAGGGGCCCCGCCGCGCACAGGCGCACGGCTTCCTCAAGGTCCCTGCCTCCAGTAGCAGCGGCCTGCGCCCTGGCCCCAGGAACGTAAGGTCCGGCGTGGTAAGAGCCCTGAGGGCCTTTCCTCTGGCCCTGACAGCTGCCCTGCAGAGTATTTGATCCCCATTTTGCACATGAAGAGTAGGAGGCTCACCTGGGTTAATTCGCCGGCCCCGAGCACACGCCAGGCTGGTAGCGGAAACGCAGCCCGAGTCCCGGTGCCGCCTGTGCCTGCGCGTACGCTCCTGCCACTTTCTTAGGCCGCTGCCTCTGCCTGTCTTTTCCCCCTTCCTCTTTCCTCTACTTCCCCTCTTCTTTCTTTTGCAACCCATTTTTCCTACTGTTATCTCCCTTTTGGGGAACTTAACTTTCCTCTGATTGTTAACACTTGCCTTTGTCAACCATGTGACACCTGGGGATAGATCCATCTCATGTACTCGATCTGTCCCCTCCAGGGGGGTCGGGGGGCTTTGCCAGCAGTCGGAGATGCTGGGCTGGGGGCTCCTGCTGTGTGCCCAACAGTCAAGCCAGGCCCAGTGAAGGCGGCAGAGCGATCAGCTGGGTGCCCACCTGCGGGCTCTCACTTGGCTGTTCGCAGAGCACCGTGCCGCGCTGGGACGGAGGCCGGGTGGCCACGCTCAAGAACGCAGCAGTGAGCACAGCACGTGGTCAAGGTTTCAGTCAGGATCGCCTGCCTAGGACAGAAACCCTGAATGTGCAAAGACAAAGCGACTAACCCCGTCGCCTTTGCTTAATCAAATAACTTTGCCTTCTTTCGACTTATTCTGTCTGCCGGGAGAAAGGAAATCTGCCTTATTTAGTGAGCTAAAAGTCGGTGTTGCTGGCAGAAGAGCAGTTCTCCTCCACCTTTACTCTCAGGAAGGAGGGGCGGCCTCTTGGAGCAGCCCCCGAATGCAGCGAGAGTCCTGATTAGCGCTAAGGCCCCGGGGACTCATCCTTTTCCCAGAGATAAGGCTGGGACTTCTTACCCTGCCACAATCAGCCGGCCATGATTGCATTTATTTTGTTTTGTACAATTTCAAGTTATTTAAATCTTAGAGTTTTAAAACAGCTTTCTCAGAGGCCATTCTCTCTGAACTGCGTGTCCCGTGGCCCTTGGCAGTCTGGAGGTCCTGTCCTGACATCACGTGCCCGACATTCAACAGCGCTTTTCTGTTCTGAGCTTGCCCTGCTCCCCAAAGCTGAAATAAATCAAAGTTGCTTGAGACTCAGTCGCAATAAATCAAGACCTGTCCAGAACTGGAGCCTGCCCAGTCAAAATGTCATAGCTTGGCTTTCATTGAGGATTAATTAAAGGCCTGATATAAAGCCCAGATGTGCTTCAGGAGAGGAGCAAGCTGCCTGGTGACTGCGTCTCCCCAGGTTTCTGCCCACCCAGGAGTATGGAGGAGGACGAGAAAGGCATCCAGGGTTGGAGGGCACCCAGAGGAGGGAGGCACCCGTCAGTGCATCTGAGTGGGCTTTGCGTAGTTTGGAGAAAATAGGACAAGCTTCCCAAGAAGACAAAAAATAAAATCTGTCGAGCTATGTATACACAGTATTTAAATGAAAGGAAAATGATTACCTATCAGAAGTTGTATTTTAATTGAGACAAAAGAAAACTAAGTAAAGGAGGTTTCACTGTTTAAAAAAAGCATGAGATTAATGCCTGGTTTGCACTGAGCTTGTAAATTTTTTAGACCAGGGAAGCCATGTAGATAAAACACTTTCGAGGTATTTTTATTCACAGAAAGTTGAATTAGACAGGGATAGCCTTTGTATTAGGATTTATCCCCAGTTATTCCTTTAGTTCTTTGTGATTCCACATAATCAATCTTCCAGAAAAGGTACTTGATTAAATTTCCATTGAACAAATGTATACGAAAAGGAATACAGAACATGAGCTAATTCTCCGTATGTACAAGATATAACTGATAATCCAAAACCGTATATATGGCCATGTTGTATGGCATCAAACTTAAAATTTGCCACTGTTTGTAGAAATTTGATGCTGAAGTCGGACGGAAAAAAGGCACCATCAGAGACTAACACATCACCAGTCTTTTCTTGTTACCACAAGAAAATGTGTATAATTTTTGTACTGAATGTCTGAAATTCAGCTATTTAGAGACCTCATAAATAAAACAAAGTTAATTTCCTGATTGCTGTGCCATCTGTTATACACAATTGATACTAATAATTGGAACATTTTGATAGGAAAAATAAGCTCTTTGTGACTAGGAGAGCTTGCTGTTTTATACAGCATGCCTTTATGTTAACGTTAAACTTTTATCAAGGAAAATTCAACTTTTCTTAGAATGACGTTATTTCCTCACAATGTTTGTTGATGGATGTTTAAATTCTAGACATGAAAATTTTGCTTTTTTACAAACTTAATGAAATAGCATATATGTTAATCAGATTTAACAGAAATATTGTGGTTTAGCTTGAGTGATCTGAATGTTTCTGTCTATTATTTGACCCAAGTATTTAAAGGTACAACCATGTCCAGTTGTAAAGAATTTTTAACAATCCATTGGCCTTTTAATAGTCACATAAGTGGTCATATATAGCTTCTTAGTATTTTTTATCCTATAATCTGCTTATCTTGTGGTTGAAGCAATTTAAATAAGCTTTAACATACCTGTGTAATTTCTCAGAAACAGCAGTTTCACCTGTTTTCCAGATGATCTGCCACATATTTCTATTGAGATTATTGAGGACTGATAGATTATTTTGACTTGTTAATTATCTACTAGCATGATATTTGGTTTTCTAAGGGCTCTTGTCAAGGACTCCTTTGTTATTTTAGTCAATAATCTGGGAAGAATAGTTTACTGCAAATTTACATTCTATTAGTTCAGATAATTTATGTTTTCAGAAGAACTGCCATTTACTGCAGTATCGCTTTGTCCATAAATAGCTTTTATATTTATCATTGCCTTTTATTCAATATTTTAATTTTAATAACACTGAGTAAGATTGAAAAGCTTAGGGCAATGTGTCTCCCAAAGTGAGGGTTGAGTTTAAGAGTCAGGAAATTTAGAGAGAAATAAGCCTTCCCTATTGCCCGTTTTAAATAGCCTTGCATACTCAACTCTCAATAGACAGACTTTAATTACACACTTCTAGAACTTTGAGCCAGTTGGCATTTGGTAAATGGCGTAGCATGTGTGGTGCTTCCCCTCCCCAAATTTTCTAATCCATTAGGTTGTTCTCGTGTGTTTTAATTTTGAAGTGTTTTCACCTTTCAGTAAAGCTTTGCCCGTCGCCGCTGGGCTGAAACCCTCTGAGCACCCACAGTGGCCCTTCTCCCTGGCTCGCCTCTTTGTTCGCGTGGCCTCCGTAGCGATGATCCGTCACTTCCGTATGCGTTTACGTGTCTGCCTATCCAGACGGAGCACTGACTCCTCAAGGGCAAGAATGGTTTTGTTTCTTCGGTGTCTAACTCAGTGACGTAGGATGGACTCAGTATACACGGGCTGGCTGAATGGGCAGAGGCTGCATTTGTCTTTTCAGGCTCGTGAGGAACAATTCGCGGTGTCACACCTGCAGCAGAGCACAGGCCACAGCAGGTTCCTTTGACAGCCCTTCAGACCAGCCCTGCAGGAAGAGCAGCAGGCGTCTCATGGTGCATAAAGTACTTTTGAAAGGCGTGCTGCGGAAACAGTAGCATGCGGTCCTCAGCTGATCGGACGGGGTCACAGCAGTTCCCTAAAATAGATGGCCTGGCTCCTACAATAATCTTTTTCATTATGTATTTTTCTTTCATGTTTGTTAAATCACAGTGAGGGGAAAAGCTGACTTAACAGACCTAAATGCAGTTTTTTGTTTTTTTTTTAATTTCAGCATAATATGAGGGTACAGATGTTTAGGTTACGTGTTTGGTAGGTGTCAGTACGTGCACCATGACAGTTAACACCGCCTGTGCCGGCAGGAACATCTTAGTGCTGAGCCCAGGTGTTCATAGTAACATGTTGTTAAAATTCAGAAAAGACTGACTGTGAGAGCTTGCTTTAGTCAAAATCAGAATCGTGTTCCACAACTGAGGAGTGAAACGTACCTTAATTAGCACAGGCTGTCTGTGGCCGGAGTCCTGGGCACTGGGCAGCGACTCCAGCACGCTTGCCCCTGGGGGCCGGGAGCTGGGGGCCCACGCATTTGACACTCAGCTCGCTAGGAAGCGGGCACGGGGACCCAGGGCCTACTTGGGTTCTGCTGCCAGTGCTTTTGCCTCTTTAATTTTGATGGTTGCTGAAGACATGCGTTTCTTGCTCGTAAGTGTATATGGAAATGGCCTAGGAAAGAAAAAAAAAGATTGCGGCACAATTTTACTTTCTCCCTAGCATAGTGGGGAGTTGGCATGATGTGTCGGCATGGCTGAGTGGTCTGAGACCCTCTTTAAGTGATACCATCTAGAGGACTTTCTTCCAAGACAAGACAGCCTGCATTCTCAAAGTGTAACATTTCAGACTAGAAGTTGCACTTAGACATTGTCTACTCTGATTAGATACAGAAATGAAAACCGAAAGAAGTCACCGATTTATCCAATGTTAGATAGCCAAAATGAAACAGAAAGAGCCAGCAGCCTCTTTGTCTGCGGTTCTTTCCTTTCCACTGTTCCAGACTGCCTCTTCTTGCCGTGTTATTTGAAAGATTAGTGGAAGTTGGCCATAAAACTTCACAATTAGTTTCTGAAAATACATCAAGCCATGTGCTCCTGATATGTGTACCTTTTAATTTGTATATTATACTGCAATATAAGTTATCTTAAAGACTTCATGGTTTATGAAATTTGACATCGTACTTAACCAACATGCATTCTTTGCGAACACATTTTTAATAGTAACAAATGCTTAGCTCTTAAAGTTGAGAAGGAGGTTATAAAAAGATGGATTTGATTGTCACTGTGTTATGTGCTAAAATATCATTTTAAAGTTTCTTTCCTTTCCACATTATTGACAATATTCATAGACTCTGCATGGTAAAAGTATTACATTGCTAAACTTTAGCAGCATCTGCTCAGGAACTGCCTCCGCGTGGGTGGCCGTCTGCCCCCACGCTGGGACCCAGGCTCCCCCGTCTGCTGAGGAGGACTTCAGAGTGACTCCTTCGGCGCAGATAGGGCTCCCTGCTCCTCTGGACTCTCCTTTCTAGGGAAAGACAGTTTGTATAGAAAATAGAGTGACTTAAACCCTGAACGCTGCCTCACACGTGTGGGTGGACATACGGACTTTCTCCAGCAACGGAGGACGGGCGCCCTGTCACAGGTCTCCGTGTGGCCTTAGAGAGGTGACTGCGTTCTCCTTGCTCTGCTTTGCTGCCAAATCCCAACCAATGAAGTCTTTAATAGAGATTAGGTCATGTTTACAAAACAGTCTGAGCTAAGGTTCTACTGAAGCCTTAGGAGATTGTTTTTTGGCTTTGAAATATAATATTTTTTATAGTAAACTTACTAAGACTTCTACTTTCTTCCCTCATTTCCTGGAACGGCCTGAGGCTTTTCTCCTTGGTTCTGTGCAGCTTTAGCACTGGGCGTTCTTGCTGAGGGTGTTCTCTCACAGGTCAGCTTTATCCCACTTCGTCACATTGAGTGTTGTGACCACTACTCGCTTTACTCCTCTTGACGTGGCCAGGATGCGTGCTGACTACGGTCTTAACTTTTGTCCTGGTAATAGTTAGATATTATTATGCCAGTGCATCAGCATTGGATGGAAGCATTCAGAAAAAAAAAGATAACATCGGTAACATTGAAATCTGACAATCTAAGGAAAAATAGAGCTTGGAGAATAAAAGCAACACCACAAATGACTATCTAATTATTTACTATGTACCTGGTGTCTTCACAATAGTTGTCTTGCCAGTTCCCTAGACAGACAGGGTAGATGGATGGGGAAATGGAGGGAGAGTGAGAGGGAGACGGGGTGAGTAAGGAAGCTTTCCTTCTAACTTTATTCTCTCATTGCCGATCTAATTAGAAGTATTCTCAGTAGAGAGGAGCATTTTTAAGGAGTACAGAAGGTAATGAAGCACTTTTATGTATGTTCTTTTCTTTCATGACATTCATCACAGCTGTCATTAATTCATTATTTGTGTAATTTGTGTAATCTGTTATTTCTTGTTCACTGTATTGCAAGCTCTATCAGGGCAGGGGCCATGTCTGCCCTGTTCATCTGAAATCCCCAGCCGCTCACACTTCCTGGCCCAGCATGGGCTAGTGCTAATAGCTCTTAAATCATAGTGATGGAGGTCGATCCTCACAGCACCCTCACTCTAAGTGTAGCTCCCTTAGGAAGCCGTCCTGCTTCCCCAAACTAACGTGGTACCTTGTTTGCAAACTCCCATCGCCTGCTGTTCTTCATCTCGCAACTGACAGGATAGTTGTAGTTGGTTGTTCACAATCTCTCCTTGGCGCTAGGCTGTAAGCTTCAGGAGGGCTTGGCTAGCATGTGATTCTTCATTACTGAGTCCCTGGGGACTTAGGGACAAGTAAATGCCCTCTAGACAAGGAGGGTGGAGCTATTATTTTGCCCATTTTATAGAAAAGGAAGTTGGACCTTGGGGAGTGAGACGGCTGATTGTGATCACATGACATGTGATGACCCATTACTGGCGCCGGAACAGAAACTATTTACATCTGTGAGCACGTGTTTCCTCACCGTAGGGTGAGGAGACTGAACTAGGTAGATTCTAAATATCTTGCAATTCTAATTGTAAAAGCTTCAAGTAATTTAATTTAAGAGGTTTATTTCATTAGTAAGCTTCCTTGTGGGCTGAAGCAAGGGGAAAGTCCTCGAGGGTCTCTTGTGGAGTGGAGTCTGTTGGTCAGTAGTGAGCCCTGAGCAGAAGAGGGACCGTGGACACGATAGGTGTCCGGGCCATGGAGTGAATCCAGCCCGCAGGAGGCATCAGATAGCCTCAGTATTAGGGGCTTCCTTTCCATCAAAGGTTGTCCGGCGACCATTCAGCACTGGACAGGTCGAGAACATTGATCCTGAGTGCAGGGAACTGTGCCGGGGTCCCTGTCAGCTCTGGGCGGTGTTCATTTTTGGCTCCTCATGGGCCAGTGCGTTGCCGTAGGAAGCTTGGGGTTGTCCTCTGACAACACTGTTTATTCCCATTTGCATTGAGACTTCAAAAGGTCTGTCTTTTTACAATATGTGAATTATCTGTAATACTTAGAAATGTTTCCTGGGGAAAGGAGGGAAAAGATACAACCACTTGATTTGTAAAAATTCATACTTCAAAATTATATGTCTCAGGGAGTGGAAGTTCATTTTACAAAGGACTCACTGCAGGGTACTTTGAAATCATAAGCCCTCCCAGAACAGTACAAATGTAAAGCAACACCCTTTGATTTATATACATTTTTAAAACACGTATCCCTTGCTTCTCTCTGTGCCTCATATGATATGTCAGACTTTCATGAAATTTAAAGCGCCCATTTTGATGTAAAATCATCTAGTTGCCTAGTAAAAGAAAGCATCATGCCTTAGGAATTACTTACCAAACTTGTCTTGCAATGCAGTAGTTGACAGAAGGTGTCCGTCTTCAGTAATCAGGAGCTTAATTCCCTGAAAGACTCCAGGGTACCTGTGGTCCTGGAGCCCTGAGCCTGCAGTTCACCAGCCCTTCCCCACATTGACACCTGCATGCCATGTGGTGTGGTCATGGGCCCAGAGTCCAGAGCAAGTCAAACAATCTTTTTTTCTTTCCCAGCATATTATGGGGGTACAGATGTTTGGGTTACATATGTTGCCCTTCCCCCCCCCAAGTCCGAGCTTCAAGCATGCCCATCCCCCGGATGGTGCGCATCACACTCTTAGTGTATGCATATGCCTGTCCCCTCCTCCCCACACCCCCTCCCCCCGCCCGACATCCAATAAATGTTATTCTTATATGTGCAAGTCAAACAGTCTTGTCTTCTCTGCATGTGTTGGTGGTTTAAAGCTGCAGATGAAACTCAGCAGTCCTGCAGAACTTTTGTCTATCTGAGTTTTGCCATCTACTAGCAACCTGCTTTTTATTTAGATTTTTGTAACACTTGTCATCTTTGTTTTACAACAAAACTTGAACTGAATTCTCACTTAAAAACAGTCAGCTAGTCACTGTGGTGGCACCTATACTCCCAGCTACTCGGGAGACTGAGGTGGGAAGATTGTTTGAACCTAGGAGTTTGACTCTACCCTGGGCAAGACCTATCTGTTAAAAAATGAAAATAATAAAAAAAAAAATGATAAAACTGACTCACCCTCTCAGGAGCCCCTTCTAGAATCAGAAGACACTCTAGTAAGAAAAATGGTCTCATTGTATACCTCATCCAGGGGACCACAGCCTGCCACAGAGACATCAGATTGCCTCGATAACTGGCTCCTCCACACAAACTTCAGTCAGTGACAGAGACAGTAACCCATAGGTTAACACAATGCCTTCCATCTCAGGCTATAGGAGGGCAGTGGAGTCATACCCACAGGTGTAATCCCCCAGCTGGGAGCTTAAACCGGGGGACCAAACTCACTAGTCTCCATTGACAAGAGGTGAAGACAACAAGTCAGAGGTAACCCAACTTGCTAAAATGCCCCTAAGGCAATACAGGACCAGCACTCCTCTCCTCAGCACTGTCAGTGAATGGCCTGAAGGGACTTGGAGTTCGGGCCGTAAAGCAGCCCTGCCACTCCCACTTCTCGACCAAATAGCCTGATGAGAAAGAATAAGCAAAAGAATGCAGGAAACGTGAAAGATTGAACAGAAAAGTCACCCCAAGAAGAAATCATTAGATCCCCAACAATGGATACCAACTTAAACAAAATGATTAAAGTGTCATAGGAAGAATTCTGAATATGGATTATAAGAAAACTCGATGGAATTGAACAGAAAATAGAAACCCAACACATAGAAGCCACAAAAACAATACAGGAAATGAATGAAAAATTCTCTCAAGTAATTGAAGTATTACGAAAGAACCAAACAAAAATACTGGAAAGGAAAGAGGCATTCAAGGAACTACAAAACACAGTGGAAAGCCTTAAGAATAGGGTGGATCATGCAGAGGAAAGAATTTCAGAGCTTGAAAATAATGCCTATGTGCTAAACAAATCAGATGAAGAAAAAACAGAAGCAAGAAACATGAACAAAACATACAAGAAATGTGGGATTATGTAAAGAAACCAAACATAAGAATTATAGGCATACTGGAGACAGAAGAAGAAATACATAAAGGCTGTAAAATCTATTTCGTGGAATAATGGAGGAAAACATACCTGGACTGGCCAGAAATCTAGATATCCAGGTACAAGAAGCACACAGAACTCCTGGGAGACTCAATGTGAAAAGGCAGTCACCATGTCACATAGTTGTTAGGCTGGCCAAAGTAAACATGAAAGAGTCAATTCTTCAAGCAGTCAGAGGAAAACAGCAGATAACCTACAAAGGAAAACCTATCAGACTAACTGCAGACTTCTCAACTGAAACCTTACAAGCCAGAAGGAACTGGAGACCCAACCTCAATCTTCTAAAACAGAATAATGGCCAACATAGAATTCTTTACCCGGCAAAACTTATCTTCATTTATGAGGACAAATAAAGACTTTCCCAGATAAGCAATCATTGATGGAATTTGTGAAGACCAGACCTACCCTGCAGGAATTACTCAGACCTACATCATACACTGAACAGCACAGTAGACACCCATCAAAGTAAAATCACTTGGCATAAAGTCCAGATTCCACATGGCTCGAGAGGTAAAACAATAAGAATTTATCCAACAGTATGAACAAATCTACCCCAAATGTCAATTCTCTCAATAAATGTGAATGGTTTTAATTGTTCAGTGAAGGGAAATAGACTGGCTGAAAGGATAAAAAAACACAAGCCAAGTATCTGCTGTCTCCAGGAAACACATCTTACCCACAAAGATGCTTTCAGACTCCAGGTAAAGGATTGAAAAACAAACTTCCAGGTAGATGGAAACCAAAAGAAACTGGGGTAGCTATTCTTATATCAGATAACATAAACTTTAAAAAAACAGCAAAAGTAAAGAAAGACAAAAATAGTCACTATGTAATGGCGAAGGGAAAAATCCAACAAGAAGACTTAAAAATTCTTAATATTTATGCACCCAACACAGGAGTGCCCAGATACATATAGCAAACACTGTTTGATCTAAGTAACATGATAAACAGTAATACCATAATAGCTGGGGATTTTAACACCCCACTGACTGAACTGGACAGATCCTCTAAGCAGAAAATAAGCAAAGAAACAATGGACTTAAACAGAGCTCTAGAACAAATGAGACTAACAGACATCTATGGAACATTTCACTCAAATAAAGCTGAATATACATTCTCATCAGCTCATGGAAGTTTCTCTAAAATCGATCACATCTTAGGCCACAAATCAGATCTCAACAAATTTAAAAAAATAGAAATTATACCATGTATCTTCTCAGACAACAGTGGTATAAAATTAGAAATCAATGCCAACAGAAATACTCACCATTTCACAAAGTCATGGAAATTAAAAATCTATTGCTGAATGATTATTGGGTCAAGGAGGAGGTCCACATCAAAATCAAAAGATTCTTCTAGCTAAATGATACCAGGGACACAAGTTATCAAAAGTTATACAGCAAAAGCATTCCTGAGAGGAAACCTAATAGCATTAAATGCTCACATCTAAAAGACAGAAACTTCACAAATCAACAAACTAATAAACCATCTCATGGAACTGGAAAAGGAAGAGCAAATCAATACTAAACCTAGCAGAAGGAAAGAAATAACTAAGATCAGAGCAGAGCTAAATGAAATAGAGAACAAAAGAACTTTACAGAAGATCAGTAAAATGAAAAGTTGGTTATTCAAAAAAATAAACAAAATTGACAGCCCTCTTGGTAGATTGACAAGAACTAGAAAGGAAAGGACCCTAATGAGCTCAATTAGAAATGAAAAAGAAGAGATCACTACAGACATCATGGAAATACAAAACACTATCTTTGAATACTATAAAAATCTGTATGCCCCCAAACTACAAAACATGGATAAAATAGACAAATTCTTAGAAATACACAACCTCCCTAGGCTTAATCAGGAAGAAATAAAATTCCTGAACAGATAAATATGAAGCACAGAAATTGAAGCAGGAATTAAAAATCTTCCAACAAAAAAAGTCTCAGAACAGATGTGTTCACATTGGATTACCAAACTTACAAAGAACTCATATCTATACTGCAGAAATTATTCCACAACATTGGGAAGGATGCTATCCTCCCCAGCTGATTCTATGAAACCAGTTATCACCTTGATACCAAAGACAGGAAAGGACACAACCAAAAAAGAAAACTACAGACCAATATCCCTCATGAATATAGATGAAAAAATCTCAACAAGATCTTAGCAAACCAAATTCAACAGCATATCAAAAAAATAATTCGTCATGACCAGGTGGGCTTTATCCCAGATATTCAAGGATGGTTTAACATATGCAAATTTATAAATGCAATTCACCACATAAATAAAAACAACTGCAAAGACCATATGAGTCTCTCAATAGATGCAGAAAAAGCACTTGACAAAATCCAGCACACTTTTATGGTAAAAACTCTTTACAAAATAGGCATAGATGGATCATACATTAAAATTATTAAAGCCATATGCGATAAACCCAACGCCAATATCATACTGAATGGGGGAAAATTGAAACAATTCCCACTTAGAAATGGAACCAGACAGGGTTGCCCACTATCTCCACTTCTATTCAACATAGTACTAGAAGTTCTTGCCACAGCACTCAGACAAGAGAGGGGAGTTAAGGGTGTCCAAATGGGGGCAGAAGAGGTCAAAGTCTCATTCTTTGCTAGTGATGTGATACTATATTTAGAAAATCCCAACGATTCAACCAAGAGACTCCTGGAGCTGATAAATGAATTCAGTAAAGTCTCAGGATACAAAATCAATGCACAAAAATCAGTGGCATTCATATACACCAATAACAATCAAGCCAAAAATCAGATCAAAGATGCAATGCCTTTCACAATAGCCTCAAAGAAAATTAAATATTTAGGAATATGTTTAACAAAGCAGGTGAGAGACCTGTATAGGGAGAACTACGAAACACTGAGAAAAGAAATTGTAGAAGTTGTAAACCCCTTCCATGCTCATCAATTGGCAGAATCAATATTGTTAAAATGTTTATACTACCTAAAGTGATCTACAGAATGAATGCAATCTCTATCAAAATACTATCATCATTCTTTGCAGATCTAGAAAAAAAAAAATTCTGTGCTTTGTATGGAACCAGAGAAGACCTCGTATAGCCAAAGCAATCTTAA
>CAUYSK010048880.1:0-11432 GCA_963575035.1 Avahi laniger | reverse complement strand
ATTCCCTCCTTCTCAATGTTATGGAACAGTTTCAGTGAGATAGGTGAGATTATGTCTTATTATTTAATAAATACATTTCATAATGCTATAGCTGCCATAGTGATTCCCCTGACGGATCTGGCCAAAGTAAATTGAAAACCTTCTGAAAAAACTTCACTATTCTAAATGCCATTAAGAACATTTGTGATTCATGGGAGGAGATTAAAAGATTAAAGACTTCAGTGAAGGAAGGAACTGCAGATGTGATGGAAACAACAAGAGAACTAGCATTAGAAGTAGAGGCTGAGGATGTGCCTGAACTGCTATAATCTTATGATAAAAATTTAACAGGTAAAAAGTTGCTTCCTACAGATGAGCAAAGAGAGTGATTTTTTTAAGATAGGATGTACTCCTTGTGGTAATGCTGGGAACGTTGTTGAAATGATAACAAAGGATTTAGAATATTATAAAAATTTGGTTGATAAAAGAGTGGCAGAGTTTGAGAGGATTGGCTTTAATTTTGAAAGATATTCTCCTGTGGGTAAAATGCTATCAGACAGCATCACATGCTACATAGAAATCCTTTGTGAAAGGAAGAGTAAATCAATATAGCAAACTTCATTGCTTTCTTATTTTTAGAAATTTCCACAGCCACCTTACCCTTTGGCAACCTTTCTCCTGATCAGTCAGCAGCTATCAACATCAAGGCAAGACCCTCCACCAGCAAAAAGGTTATGACTTGCTGAAGGCTCAGATGATTATTAGGATTATTTAGCAATGAAGTATATTTAATTAAGGGATGTACATCGTGTTTTAGACATAATGGTAATGCACACTTAATAGACTACAGTATAGTGTAAACATAAGTTACATGCACTGGGAAACCAAGAAAATCCCATGACTGACTTTGTGGCAATATTTGCTTTATTGTGGTAGTCTGGAAACAAACCCGCACAATCCCCAAGGTATACTTGTATGTATTTCTTTGATACCATTCTTAGGTCTAATTGACTGGGTTAGAACTTTTATAACATCATTAAATTTTTTACAAAGTTAGGAAAAGCTTCGTCTTCCTCCTGATCCTTCATTAGCATATTTCTCGTTCCTTACCATAAAGCCTCCTGCACTTGGGCCTACACCTTGATCTTGCTAAGAAGATATTCTTTTATTCTCATTTTAGAGGATTCCTTTCTCAGGGAAGCCTTTTTGACATCAGTAAAAATTTTTATTAGTGTCTTATTTTGACCAGTTAACATTAAAAATATATATTTAGTTAATTTCTTAGTTCTGAACCATTGCTACCTGGCCAAAATGAAACCTATATGTTTGGGTATATTATTCATGTGATGTTTTACTTGATTCTATGTGTTAATGTTTTATTTATAACTTTGTATCAATATTTATAGTAAAATATCTTCTATGTGCCATCCTTGCCAGCATAGCACTGCCCTATAAATATATTGAGAAGCTTTCTTTTCTCTGTGTGTTGTTGAACTGTGTAAACAGCATGGGAGTTATCAATTTCACTTAATTTGCAAGAATTTACTCATAAAACCATCTGGGTATTGAGAGTTTTGGGGGATAAGCTGTTTTAAAGAGTTTCGGCTTTTTTTCAAAGATGTTGATCTGTTTATATATTCTATATGTCCTTGATCTGTTTTCTCCAACTTCATGCCTTTTTTGTGCATTTATTAGATAGCTAATTTTAAAAAAGTGTTAAGTTTGCTTTTATAAATCTATCATTTATTGAGCAGAAATCAAGTGCTAGTCACTCTGCTGAATGCTGGAGATTGAGTGGTGACAAAGAAAAACCATGTCTCTGTCTTTGTAGATAATCAAAAAATATGGAAACAAGCAGATAGAGAGCAAAGGAAATCCAAATTAAGCAATGGAGAATAATTCCAGGACACTATATTGAGTAATATGGCCAAGAAACCTTCTCCAATGAGATGATATTTGAACCAATCACTAAGAGGGAGAAAAATATCAACAAAAAGGAATAATATGTACGAGATTTCCCATGAAGAAAAAAGGTTGAAATCGTCATTAATCAGAAAGAAATGTGAATCACTCTATAAATAAATGATCTTGGGTGACTTGAGAATCAATGTCACCGGGTCTTATCCATTGAATATTCTAGGTTTTCTTAACCTCCAGTTGATGTAATCATACCTTTTAAATAAGTCATCAACTATTATTACTCTAGTTCCAGGGTTAGAAGTACGTATTCCAGCGTTTGACCCCATCCTACTCTGCTTCAGCTTGCTTGAACGTATCCCAACCATGAGCAGTTGTAATCCATATTGGTTATAGCAGACCAAGTATTGCACTGCTTTCCTTACTTCTGTTCTTTTACAACTTATATTTCTTATGAGTAAACAGGATGGATTCTCAGGAAAAATATTCAAAGTGCCAATACACTATTCGATGTTGAGTGGTACCTTTTGCCATTGATGATTTCACGGCTTAAATCATGATTCCAATGCAGACAGTGCTATTCTACCCATACCATGTAACCAAGACAATTAGATCAAAATAGATGTTGAAAACTGAAACTCTTCTCACTTTAGAATTCCTAATTTTCTTTTCCTTTTTTCTCTTTTTTCTTTTTTAAATAGGGTCTCACTGTGTTGCCCAGGTTAGAGTGTAGTGTCATCACCATAGCTCGCTGTAACCTCAAACTCCTGGGCTCAAGTAATGCTTTCCTCCACCTCCCAAGTAGCTCAGACTACAGGTGTGCACCACCATGCCTGGCCATTTTTTCTATTTTTTGTAGAGATGAGGTCTTGCTATTGTGTTCAAGGTGCTCTCAAATTCCTGCCTCAAGTGATCCTTCTTCCTTGGCCTCCCAAAATGCTAGGATTACAGGCACGAGCCACTGTGCCTGGTCCGAACCCCTAATTATCTTATTGATTTCTACAATACCAGTTAAACACTCTTAGTAATAATAATTATTAAAAATAGATCATTTATTCATTGAGGTTTTTTTTCCTAAAATATAAATCACTGGATACCATGCTTTCTTCCCTTCTTACAACTAACAATATATATTAGGGATTTTTATAGTAGGGTCTCCATAGGCTTTTAAATTTTTCAAAATCCTTCAAACTCTTTTTGGTCTAAATTTATCCACATGGTCTTATTCAGT
Organism: Avahi laniger; assembly: GCA_963575035.1. NCBI lineage: Eukaryota > Metazoa > Chordata > Mammalia > Primates > Indriidae > Avahi > Avahi laniger. The sequence goes on along the minus strand of CAUYSK010048880.1, from coordinate 8,305 downwards.
TTTCTGTCCTTTCTTTCGCGTTTCTATATTTGAGCCATGTTGAAAGAGCAGTATGTTTGTGTGTGTGTGTGTGTGTGTTCATGGTCTGTAGTATTAGGGAGAAAAGAAAGGTCTTCAACCCACTTTCAAAACATCAACTATTTTTCAACAGAAAATAGATTTAAAACCAATTCAGAACACACTAAAACATTATCATTTATATTGTTCTTGGAGCTTAAGGCAAATTATAGTGTGACTTTAAATGTTATCCCTCCTAGTAAGCAATAATTCATTAATAAAGCCAGCAGGATTTTACCATCATAGGTGACTACATTAATGAGTTAGATAGTCATTAAGTGTGAACGCATTTTCCACTTCTAATGAAATAGAAGGAACAATTGGAGTCCAAAGTAGCAATCACTGGGTGAATGCCCTGCCTTTATAAGCCTTTAATGTAAATTATGAAATATGAAAAAGAGGAGCAGATGCAAAGAATTATTTTACCCAGGTATTCATGCATATCCAATGCTATTCACACTTCCATTTACTCGATGGAGTTGTTGTCTGTTGCTTTCTTGCTCAGGTGGAAGGGACATGACACTATGACACTCTCAGAACAATGTCCTGGGAGCAGAGATTGTTACTAACAGCAGATGGAGGCGGCCAACTCCTGTCATACTGCGTGTCGTCAGTGTCAGAAATTTTAACAATTATTTCTGACTAATTTCTTTTCTAGAGAGACTCTTTTATTAATTATCTTTTTTCTGTCTTGCGACTAAGTACAAATGTTTTAAAATGGCCTTGAGAAGTGTTTACAGTTAATTAAAGTATATTTTACTCCTGAGTGTTTTCCCCCTACCTGCTCAAGGCCAGATGTCATTATAAAAGAGCCACATGTGAAGAACTGTATTCCAGATTCAAAATCAGTGCTGTCTATCTTTCCCCATTTATGCAAGAAAAAAAGATAGTTTTTTAATAAAGACAAATTGATACTTGTGTGGTCTGAGGAATCTTTCACTATTTGTGTCAAAAGTAAGAAAATGTTTATGAAATAGATGCTTTTTAAAGTAGGATTGTGTTCATGATAAAAACACAAAAGCCTTCTTATTTGCAAACTTAATTTTCTTTTTATCCAGGTTGATTCTCTCTATTAACTTCTTTGTCCATAAAAAGGACATGGTTGTTGTATTTTTACATTATTTTCTTCAATGGACAAAAACTATTAAGTAAAGCAAAGTATGTTTGCACAGCAAACATGGTTTTATATGACTCTCTAATGTATGGTTATTTTCTTTCAAAATAATTTGAATTCAGGCAACTCAATATCTTTTCATCTTCATTAATCCCTAAGAGATTTCTTATACACTTTGTCAATACTTTTTTTCTTTTCTCTTTATGCTTTTCACTGTGTTTTAGATACAGGGACCCTGAAATTTTTAAAGGTAAGAATAATATTCCTTAGGTTGTTATTCAGAGAAGTGATGAGTATACTTGTTTGTGACTGCATGCAGCTCACTTTAGTGCAGAGCTACTTTACATATTTACCAGAAACATAAGTAGGGGGCTTTATTCTAGCATGTAAAGGGTTGTCATAGCAGGGATCACTTGGATTAATTTACTCAAAAGATGGCAAGAGCTCATGACCAGGCTTTGGCTATAGGGAAGTAGGAAGAAGACAGCTGAGAAAGGCTTTTGAGGTGACGTGATGGATGGCTGGGGAGAGTGGTTTGTGAGAATTATTTTCTCAGTGTTGGGTGACAGAGTGGATGGAAATGGCACTTAAGAAATGTGAGATAAGAGGAATGTGTGTTGCAGAAATGGTGCAGAGAAGATGAGAAAATTTTAAAACAGTAGACTCATGACATATGTTTTCTATATCTATAAAACAACCAAATATGTCCAACAGGAATTTGCATTGCATATAAGTTAGTGTTTTTTTCAGATATTTTTCAGATATTCTCCTCCATGTGCCTCTGAAAATCAGGCCTCACCTCCACTCCCCCAGGCCTGAGAAGAAAAGCATTTAGAACCATGTGTCCTCCAAAATACTTGCTTTTCTCAACAGGCTGCTTCACAGCTCAGCTGCACGGCACTGGTGCTTCTGCTGTCTGTTCTCTGCAACATCCTGTCTGGACGTTTCGAGAATGTGCAGGCACCACGGGAGGCAGGAGAATAGCTGCCTTGCCACTCTGTCCCTCAGGGCAGACTCGCCAGCCTGGTCCAGACCTCTGGCAGTTCTCTGACCTTCCAGTGCATAGCATTTGTGTCCACGGGGACCTCAATGTCTTCCTCCTGTGCCCTACCCCCCACCTTCTACACACTGTACCAAGCTTGATAGGTTTAATGCAGCTAATCAAATTCGAGAGTTCCTCTTTTCTCTGTACACAGCCTATGTTTCAGACTTTACTAATATCATTGATTAAGATTCAAGAAAATTCACTCTGAGATTATAAACTAATCCCTGACTTTTTGTGTGGGTTCCAGGTGATGTCTATTTTTTCTTTGTCTGAGAAAAGCATTCTTGGGGGTACATGCTGCTGAAGAACATGTTTTAAGAAAAAAATAAAAGTACATGAACTAAATATTTCTAATCATTATTTTTATTTCATTCTTTTGTTGTGTTTGGTAGAAAATATACCAAGAAATATAAGATATATTCTCCATCCTTAAGAGTTTAGAAAAGCATTTGGATTGTTAAGACTTAAAAAAAATGAATCATGAGAGTACAAACTACTAATAATTGCCTCCAAAGAATAGCATACAACTATAGAAGATGAAGCATGTGCTACAGAAATTCAAGAAGGAGGCAGTAGTAGTTTGCTATTTGTGCTATAAGAAATTAGCACAAATTTAGTGGTTTAAAACAAAATGAATTTATTATCTTACAGTTCTAGAGGTCAGAAGTTCAAAATCAGCTTTATTGCACTAATTTCAGTGGGTGCAGGGCTGGTTCCCTCCACGAGCTCCAAGGGAGAATCCATTTCCTTGCCTTCTTCTAGCTTCTAGAGTTTTCCTGCATTCCTTGGCTCATGGTCTCTTCCAGCATCTGCAAAACCAGATGCCCAGCAAAATCTGTGCTCTCTCACTTGTGTTTCCTTCCCAACTTCTTTGCACTCTGACTCTGATTCTCCTGCTTCCCTTTCAAAGGGATGCTTATGGTGACATTGGGCCCACACAAATAATTCAGAATAACCTCACCATCCCAAATCATCAATTTAATAACCTCTGCATAGTCCATTTTATCCTGTAAAGCAACATATTCCCAGGTTCCAGGGCATAGATATTTTTGGGGAGCAAGAAGTATTATTTAGTATACCACAGAGGCCCTCACCAAAGTCCAGATTTATGGGTATTTTTAATGTTTGGAACAAACATATATTTTTCTAGACAACTAATAATTTTTATTTTATTATGAAATATTTAGCCAATAAAGATATTAAAGAAAAGACTAATATGTTCACAACAGAACTAAATGAAATTTTAATGTTTGAAAAATTTGCTCAAGATAATTTTTATTAAAATAGGATAAACTGATTTGTATTTTTTGCTAATTTATCGATCTGAAAATGGAGTTTTGATTAGTAGCCTCCCTTTTTAGATTTTTAATTCTAGCCCGTAGTTTGTAATATTGGTTGGAAATAACTTCCCTCATTCTGGTTTCTCTTTTTAATTTATATATAGTATCTTTATTTGTACAGCATTTTTAAAAAAGGTAATTTGGTAAAAGTTTCATTTTTGTCACTCCCTCCCCAAACTTCAATAACTCAAAAGTCGGTTTAATATCTGAAACCTCACTTCTGATTAGTATGGTATTTGGAACTTCAAATATGTTATCCCAATTTGTCACTGTAGAAGCCTATATGGCAGACATTTGTATTTTCAAATGAGTCTCTGAATAACCCAGTGGTTAAGGTATTTGTCTAATATTACAAAGGTAGGGAGTAAATATTTCAGTTAGGAATTAATCCATAGAAGTAGAAGGTTTTTTTGTCTTTTTGCAGTAAAAATTAGTAAATGTTTACTTAAATCTATGAAAATAGTATTTCAGAGTCTTACTCTACTTACCTGTTCACCATATAATATTATTTTGCACTATTACTGCAATTTAAATTTCTCATATAATGCTGAACAAAAATATTAGTAGAAAGAATGAGTCAGATCTTGTATTTGATGGTCATGACAAGGTGACTATAGTCAAAAATAAGTGATTGTAAATTTTAAAGTAACTAAAAGAGTGGAATTGGAATGTCCCTAACACAGAGAAATGATAAATATTTGAGGTAATGGATACCCCAATTAGCCTGATTTGATTATACACATTGTGTGCCAGTATCACAACATCATCTGTGCCCCATAAATATGTACAATTATGATGTGCCAATTAGAAAAAAAATTTTAAAATCACCAGATGGCAAAAAAAGTTTCAAACACAGTACAGTGGAGTAGTTCAGTAAATGTGTGTGTTCAGATGGATAGATCCAAAAAGGGAGAGGAAGAGAAAAACACTATTTCTATGCTGTGCTTAACTAAGAAGCATGAGGACCCAGGGAAAGAATGAAAGAAAGAAACAAATGAAAACACACACACACACACATACACACACACACACACACACACAGTGTGTTACATTAGTTTCCTAGATTTCCCAATCATAACCCTCCAGCTCATTTTTAGAAATCACCCTTGACATTTGTACATTTAGCACAACACCAACTAAATCAGTTATTGACAATTAATTTGATTTATAAAATAAGGAGAAAAAGATGAATGTACAACATTCTCAGTTACATTAAAATATCTATGGATTAAATATAATTTTAAAAGTTGAGTAAAGTCTGGAATTCGTAAAGAACGTGTTTTTTTCCCTCAAAAGGGGAAGTAACAGAAGGGAGAAAATATGCTTTTGTTGAAATAAAGGTGTCCCCTTGTAAAATTTAATCCCTATAAACCCTGTTCTTTTTATTACCATATAATCATTGCTACTTTTACAATTTTTAAATTGCTTTCAGAGGGATTTAACCTAGAGCAGCTTTAGAAGACCTGCCACGTTACATTGAAAGCACCTGAGCGTTTGCTCCAACACCTTGCGAGAGTGCGGCACCTTTCCAGCCCAATCACACTCTCCTAGCTTGCTCAGCAATACACCCGGGCAGGTACCCTGTGTCCTCTAGATTATTCTGTAATGAGTCATATTGTAGAACATGGACTCTCTCTCCCACGGTGGAGGGAACACAACAGCTCTAACTGTGGTTTTCCTTACTGAGTTCCTAGGGAGAAATCTTTCCTGTTTAGCCTTTCCTGGCAGAGGAGAGGGAGGGGCAAAATAGCAAAAATAAATAACTTTATTAATTTTCCTTGCCCTCAACACTCTGACACATCTGGTTGAGGAGTACCGATTTCTTATTTCTTAGAACTGGATTTTAATAATCTCTTTTGTGACTTGTTCACCTAGGCATAGTATTGTTCTCACATTAATATCAGAAGCTATGTGGTCAGTGTCCAAGTCCAATTTTAACATCCTGCTGTATTCAGGTATACACATTTCTAACCAGGTCCTGTTTATGTCTCCTGTGACACAAGGAAAAGAAGTAGAACACAACGACCGCCACCCGTAACATCACCATGGTGCTGAACATCTCAAAGCAGATATAAAGAAGTAAACACCATGTAGGTCTCTAGAAAAGTTTACAAAAAACTTCAAAATGAACATACAGAACAATTATTTTATTTTTTTCTGACATAATAAAAATACTAAATTTATTTTTTTGACTTTTGATTATTAAAAAATTGAGTCAGTTACTCTGTTATGGCTACTAAAAGTCATATTCTTTTCTTGGGCCATTTGAAATCAGATAGTAAGTGGTACTTGGCATTCACCTGATCACAAGTGCCAAGAAACAGCCCAGGACTGGCCTTTTCTAGAGACAGAGGTGTCCCCAGTCACCTTCCATCAAATACGATACTTTGCAATTTACGATGAGAGAAAAAGAGAATGGCAAAGACGACGATGTCAGCTGAGACAGAATATATTAGTCCTCAACATAAACATTCCAGAAGGGGATCTGTCCATCAGCACAAGGGCAGTAGGTAGCCGTACTCCATCCTGCTGCATATTCTCATTGTGCTACATATCAAAATCCGCAATTACATAAAACTGCATGCTGGATTGAGGGAGAAGGCCTGTATTGTTCCCATGTCCTTCCAGCCTATCCTTCACAGATTTTAACTGAGCCTGAGCTCTGGAGTCATATTCATTTACAGATGCATTCTTATCTAACAATAAAAAGGGGGGCGGGAGAGCCTTGAACACAGATATTTGAAAATTAATGTCTGTTATATCTAAGAACAATTTTTGGATATATTTTCCCTTTTTAAATTGCTAATCTGTTGCTCTCTCAAGAGAAAAGCAATCGTAGAAAGAGGGAAAGAATCAAAGAACCATGCATCTTATTTCATTATCTTGCTTCACTTCTTGTTTCCCCTTGGAAATTTATTACACTAAATAAGACAAAATCCCTACTGCTGATTGTGATAGGAGTGCCTAATGACATCACTTTCTCCATTTTTCTATCTTTTCTACATGGTCAAGGAATGGTTTTGTGAATAAAGGAAACAGAAAGCTCAGATGGGCCGTCTCAGGAGTTGCAGGATTAATACGTAGTGTATCCCGGCACCCTGCATTAAAACCGTCCTGTCCTCTTCCACGTACAGAAATAGGTTGAAAGATATTCTCCTGGCAAAGTCAAGGATGTCTATAAAATCTCAGTGTACATATAAAATAACTTCTTTTACATAATCCATATTTTTCATAACAATATTAAATAAATATTAATGGTTAAACTTGGTGAATGGTATTATACTTCACCTTTTGAATATTTAATTTCATTCCCTCTATAACACTCCTGAGATTCCATTATTAATGAAAATTGCAGTCAAAAATTCCTTAGACATTATTCTAAAATATCTTTATAGCATTTGTACCACATATTAGGATCAAGTCGTAAAACACATTTTTATGAGGGATGTATTTTGTGCAGCAAAGTTTTTTTAAAAAATGCTGTTCCACAGTTTTCTTAGCATGGTAATTTTTAAGACAGAGGCTTCCTGAGACTCAGCCTGCTGCCCTCTCTGCAGACAACCAGGACGCAGGAAAGATAGTAATGGATGCTGTCTCTTCTTCACAGCAAACTGGCAAAGAAGGCAGGCAGGGAATGCAGAATGGCGTTAAATTCTCAACTCTCTTGAGTGTTCCCGGGAATTCAGACAAGATTTTGTTGGATAACTGCCTGGTGTGGGTTGGTTGCCTCCCCTGGACAGTTGCTTGGGGTTTGCAATTCATTTCTCTGCATAGTGGGACTCTGATGGACAGACGTGAGCCAGCCCAGCATTTCAGTCACTGTCACTGTTGAGGACAGCCTCCAGTGGAGCCTTTCTAAAAATAACTCCGTGTGGATTGCAGGACCTCAGAAGCCAAGGTTTATTGTGGACTTTCCCTATGTAGTTTGTGGGCTTCAGGAAGGTTTCTAGAGTGATAACATGTTTAAAAGAGAGCACTTGCAATGGCAAGGCAGCAGTGTTCTAGAAAGTAATAACACAAAATTACATTTGAAAATAATAGTCGTAGGCAACCCAGAAATTTTAGATTCTGCTACTTGAGATTGTTACAGCTTCTGCCAGTGGTCACTCTCTGTCACCCACTACCAAGATTTAGGCTTTACTCAATGTCTTACTTCACATAAACCTCCTTATATTATTGTTACCAAACTCTAGGTATATTTGAAGGAAACAATATTTTTAATTTGTTTTTGTTTGATTTGGTTTGGTTTCAGTTACTTGGTTGCTATAATTCTGAATTCTTGTAACATTTTAACAGATATTTATTTTCCTAAAACTTGAAAAAATTTGCTTAATGCTCATAATGATATATGTTTTTTGGTAGTAGATCTTGGTAGTATAGAGACACATATAAATTTTATATATATATATTTATATATAAAAATCTTAACCTACTTGGACACTTAAGACATTACTATAACAGTGTGCTAAAGTGAAACTTCATTCCCATAACAAGTTAATAAGCATTTTTAAATTTCTAACCAGATAAAATTTGTAGCTGACATATTTGGGTTGATGATTTATTACCTGTATTATATTATAAATAAATCTACTATCTTATTATATAATGTTTGCATTTCTATTAAACTCTGTACAATACAATGCATTTGTATTATAGAAAAAGTCTATTATCTCTTTCATATTATGTAAGTTTATAGACTTAAGTCTATCTTGACTTTCACTTCAATTGTATTTTGTAATAAGACACTTA
>CAUYSK010048877.1:0-37928 GCA_963575035.1 Avahi laniger | reverse complement strand
ATCTCGACCGGTTCCGTTTGAGAGAGTAGAATTCCCTCATCAAATCTTCCACCTCCCACTGCTCTTCCTTCAGCCTCTGGCAACAGTGCAGGGCGGCGGGGTCGATGGGGTGCGCTTCCGTGTTGAAGATGTACCCCCCAGCCCCCAGGACGCACTCCCCATAGGGGGTGATCACCGTGTCAAAGGTGGAGCCGTTGTTGTGGATGAAGTTGGTCGGATCGAACAGCAGGTAGAGGTATTTCACAGTCTCGGCCAGGAAGAACGACTCCATGCGGTTGTCCAGCTTGTGGTCTCGCAGATCTTTGATCTGCCACGTGGGAGAAGGAAGCAAGTCAGCAGAGCATCGCAGTTTGGGAGTAAGGGTCAGGCGACCCCCATCCTAATTCCTGCTCTGCCACCAAGCAGTTGAGGACCTTTGGGCAAATCACTTAACTTTTCAGAGCTTCACTCTGTTCCAAGTCACCATCCATCTCACCTGGATTATCACGACAGCTTCCAACTGGGCTTCCGGCTTCCATCCTTAACCCTACAGTATATTTATACCATCTGTGTCACCTGTCACTTCTTTACTCAAAACTCCCTGTTGACACCCCGTCTCACACAGGCTAAAAGCACAAGTCCTTACTGTGGACTACCAGATCCAGCCCTCATCTCCCAACTCTTCTAATCTTTCCTCTTGCAGCTCTGGGCATGTGCCCCTCTGTTTCTTGAGTTAACACATACACTCCCACCCCAGGTTCCTTGTATCTATTCTTCTTTCGGCCTGGAGCAACCTTCCCCCAGACATCCTCATAGCTTGCTCCCTCTCTTCCTGCAGATCACTGCTCAAATGCTGTCTCATCAGAAAGGTCCCTGCGGACCTTCCTACATGAGTAACAATCTCTTATCTGTAACTATAGACGTCATCATACCTTCTAATGATGGTGGAGTTTTCCGTTGTAGAAATGTATCATCATCGACTTAGCTAATCCTCCCTGGATGGGCATTCATGTGGTTACTAAGTTTTTGCTATTGCAAACAGCTAATAAGGAGTCTTATTTAGAAAATTTCAACTGAGTATACAGCATGGATGAGCAAGACTACTTGTTATAAACATTTTAGCTTCTCAAAATTAGCAATACATTTTTAAAGAAAACTAATTCTCAGTGGACATCTATCTTACACAAAAAATATGACTCAAATATGGACTTGACGTATCAGAATTATTATTCTCTTGCCCTGTTTGGCAAAGGTCAGGCGCCTATTCCCATAATTCACCTTGGAAGACCTCCAAAGGGCTTCATTTTCGTGGAAATAAGTCTAGCAGTCCTAAGCAGGCCCCAATGGGCTTTTCACAGAATGCAACATATTCGAAACCAAAACATCTTTGCTTTATTTTCCCCCTATACTTACAGGTCTTCTCTTTAAAAATATGTCTAAATTTTATCTACATTTTACTTAATATATATTATATATACATTACAAAATGTTGCAAAAGCCATTTTTTTGTTTTTTGAAAAATCTCATGCCCTAACACAAACTCTGTAGGCTTTTCAGGGCATTTTCTTCCAGACTATTTTCTGGGTTTTTTTGTTTTGAGAGTTTTGCTCTGTCACGCGGGCTAGAGTACAGTGTCATCAGGATAGCTCACTGCAACCTCAAACTCTTGGACTCAAGCAATCCTCCTGTCTTAGCCTCTTGAGTAGCTAGGTACGTGCCACTATGACCAACTAATTCTTCTATTTTTAGTAGAGCCGAGGTCTCACTCTTGCTCAGGCTGGTCTTGAACTGCTGACCTCAAGAGATCCTTCCACCTCCGCCTCCCAGAGTGCTAGGATTACAGGCATGAGCCACTGGACCCAGCCTGGACTATTTTTCTTATACATCTGGTTTTTATGTGTCTGTAATGGTTGTTTATTTATATCTTGCCTGCTTGGGTCCTATACGGATGTGAGATGGCTCTCACCTATTTTCTGGTTTTTTTTTTTTTTAGAGACAGGGTGTTGCTATGTTGCCCAAGCTGGTCTTGAACTCCTGGCCTCAAGTGATCCTCCTGCCTCATCTTCCCAAAGTGCTGAGATTACAGGCATGAGCCACTGCACCTGCCACCTCTTACCCTTGACTCTTTCAATCCATTCTCCACGGAGCAGCCAGAGTGATCTTTCCAAAATACAAATCAGATCGTGTCACTGCTCTGCTGTAAATCCTACCAAGGCTTCTCATTCCAAGCAGAACGAAATCCCAACTCCTACACGGCTTACAGAAAGCCCTACGTGGTCTAGCCCCTGCCTATCTCTGGGACCTTATCTGTTCCCCCTTTTCTCTTGCTTACTCCACTCTGGCCATACCGGCCTTTCTATTTCCCAGATATACGTTCATCACTTTTCCTACTAAAATGTAAGCTTCCTGAGAGCAGGGCCTTGGTCTTTCTTCACGACTATAACTCTGGGGCCTAGCATGGCACCTGGCATGTGAAGGACATTCAGTAAACACCTGTGAGACCAGTAGCACTATTGGGTTAAGGAGCCCCAGGTTTGAACACAGGGTTATGGGACTCTGCATTTCCCTTCTTAAAATCCATTTTATAAGCCCTCTCACAAAACTGTTCATAAAACTTACCCTTGCAAAGTCGCCTAATCAGACAGACAAAGGATCTCTGATGCGGTGGAAGGTCAAGGGCGTGGGGTCAAGACCCCTGGGAACTAATCCTAGCTCCACCTCCACTAGCTATGTGACCTTTAGCAAAGCTCTTAACTTCTCTGTTCTTTAGTTCCCCATCTATAAAATAAAGGGGTTATGTACATCTCCAAGGTCCCCTGTAGTGCTAAATTTCAGAATTCCCAAAGCTCCCCCCTTGATAAGGCTCTTTAGCAGCAAGGGGAAACACTTCCCAATTCTTGGGCCCATGGAAACACTTACTGTCGCAAATCCGCACTCCACCTTGCTGATTTTTTCGATGGATTCCACAGCATCTCTTCCGAGTTCTAAGAGGGTGGGATCCCCCGTGGCCCGGTAGAGGTACATTGCGCTCTCAATGAGTTCTGCGAAGTCCAAAGCAGACCCTCCTCACCCAGTGGCTGCGCAGAATGGCTTGGGGCCCACTTGAGGGAGTGAGGGACTCCTCCCCACAACACCCTGTCCACAGGGTGTCAACTATGAGGGTGGTGGGATAGCTCATCCAGTGCAGAGTTTTCAAAGCCAATGGCCCCAAATCTGAAGCTCAGTGGAGACCAGCTTTAAGGCTGACCAGGGACTCCCACCCGAAGGGAGAGAAGGACGGCCAGGCTCCGGGACAGAGAAGGTGGCAGAGGCTGCTGCCTATTTCCCAATGTCTGTTCCCTCCTTCCTCCTTAGTAGCAGCATCCCTGACTTCAGCCATGCTCATAGCTGCCTAGACTAACAACTACTCCCTGCAGCTGGGTGGGACTAAGGACACCACAGAGAGCCATATAAGCCCATGAACATGAGAGAGAAATAAATTTCTATCTGAATTAAGCTATTAATTTTTTTCTGTCACCCACAGTCTAACCTAATCCTAAAACCTAAAAAGAAGAGCATGAACCTATCATGAAAAGGCTCTTTTTGAGATAGGAATGGACAAAAAGATGAAGATTAAGATATTGGAGAACCAACCCTGAATCTAACAAACATGTAGTCATCTGTTCCCTGTGCCCACGATAAGGTGATGTCTTGCCCTATTTTACGCCACGACTGGAATCTGATGTTCTGATGTGGCCTTATCTACAGATGAGTTTTAGAAAATGGGAGTGGGTCCGGATGAGAATATTTATTCTGGAGATAAGGAAACCCAGGGAAATGTGCTCATTGCTTTCAAATACCTAAAGAACTGTTATGGGAAAGAAAGAGTTGACTGGGTGGCCTCACAGTGGTGGAAGCTACAGCTCCATGTGCCTTTCGACTTCTTCACCCATCTTTTCTCAGAAGGGAAAGAATCCCTCTTCCCTCCCTGTTTCAACATCTCTCACGGAACTTCTCCTGTCCTGTTTCCTCCTGGCTTCGGTCAGCACTTCTCTTCCTTCTGACTTATTACTGCAAATTCCAGTTCTGACTTTAGAGCAAAAGTCTCTGCCTACTTCCCCAGTTCTCTCCTACTTCCCCCTCCCCTCAGCCCATGGGCCTCTGGACAACGGCAGATCTAACTGCTCATATCCTAAGATGCAGCCACTTACTGGCAGATGGACACACACTGTGTGTGTTCAAAGGCGGAAAAGATGTTACACTCGCGGGAGGCCCCCACTTCTGCTTCTAGCAGCTGGTGGGGTCAGTGCCCCCGGGGCCTGCCATCCTCTTTCTCTTCCTCACACACAGGCCTCCTAATTATGCGAGTTACTATTTTACTTTTCTGTACGTCTGGCCAACTCTCTAGAGGAAGTTGACAGCTCGAGATTTAGATTTGGACTTAGTGGGAAGTAAACACTCTCAGAAACCTTTTTTTCTTTTAGAGACAGGGTCTCACTCTGTCACCCAGGCTGGAGTGCAGTGGCATCATCATACCTCACTGCAGTCTTGAACTCCTGGGCTGAGGCGATACTCCTGCCTCAGCCTCCTGAGCAGCTAGGACTCCAGACACACACCACCACACCCAGCTCCTCAGAGGCCTTAGGCTAAGCTCTGCGCTCCGCCAGAGACATGTGCTAAACAGTAAGGCACTGGCCAATCCAGCGACAGAGTAGTACCTTGTCTCCTGTTTTATTGTTTTGGGATAGGAAGGGTGGCTGGACTAAGGCTCTCCCAGATTCCTGATGGTGGTGCCTCACTCGCCACTAATGCCTTCCTGCCAGCCTGTCCTGCAAATGGAAGAGGTTGCTTCTGCAAGTAGCAATCTCCCTGTCACTGGTGGTAACAAGCACAGACTAGATGACCACTTGACAGGGCTAGTACGGGAGGATTTCAATTAGAAGACTTCTCAGTATTCCTCTCATCTTGAGATTGTGCAAGCCTATGTCTTACATTTAGTCCGAAACTCTGATCTTCATTTTATCTACTGATAACACTAGATATGATACCCTTCAGAGTTTCTCTTTAAACAAAAGTTCCATGAGAACAAATGCACGGGAACTGCCGAGAACAGCAGCCTCTAAGGAGTCGCGGTGACTAATTAGCCCTCTATGCTTGCTGTTTCGCTCCCTCTCCTGTTCCCCTCCACCAGTCCTAGAATAATCGCTCAGGCTAGAGGAGGAAGGAAACGGGGTAGAGGACAGCAGGATGGGCAGAAGCCACCAGGAAGGCCTGTCCCACAGCCAAAGGGCAATGCAGGTGGGAAGGTGGGAAGTGTCTAAGACAATGGTACCCTGACCTATTTTGGGGTGGGGGATGACTGTATGTGCTGACTAAGCTTCCTTCCCCCTCCCCCTCCTCACAACTTTCGACTTTCCTAAAGTGAATCAGAGGACATGAGCGTTGGAAAGGAACTTCTGACAGTACCCAGTGTGATTCTGAGCTGCCAGCGGGGAGGTGGATGAGACTGATTCCTAAGGTCCGTCTCGAAGTTCTAACATTCCATACAAGAGAAGCATAACTTATCTTATCCACGGACTTAGGAAGTTGCTTATACTTCTGAAACCCCGATGGCAGGAGTCCAGGAGTCAACCTGCCTCTTTCTCTCCTCTCTCACTTCCCAATTTGAAATAGCCTACGATGCAGTTAGAAGACCTGGGTTCCAGTTCTGGCTCCTGCACTTGACGGCCTTGGGCAAGCCATTTCAACCCACTTGACCTCAGTTTCCATATCTAAAATTATGGGGATAATGAATTCCTTGTAGGAAAACCATCCAGAGCCCAGGGAAGGATGAGATGAAAAAAAAAATGGACTCGTGAGCAGTTGTGGAGCATGGAGGCTTGTAGAGACGTGAGGGTCTGGGGTTTGAGGAACTAGAGCCTGTGCACCGGCAGAGCGCCCGAGAAGCTGCTCACCTGGCCGAAGTGGGTAGCCCTCTCGCTTCTCCACTGTGTATCCCTGAGGAATGTTGTAGAATTCCGGCAGCCCCCCAAACTGCTTCCATACGGTGTAGTAGTTGAGGAAGGTCCTCATGGCATTGTCAATGTCTCCAATCAGGCTCTGGGGGAGAGAAGTGGCTGTCAGGCAGGCAGACACCAGGCACAAAAACCCACAGACGACCTCAGGAAAGAGACAGACTTTGCAGCCAAGAAGCCTTCAATCAGACTCTGGTCTGCCTTTACTAACTCCGTGGCCCTGCGCCAGATACTCACCTTCTCTGCGCCTCACCATAAAATGTCAAATACAATACCTACCTCATACCTTGTTGGAAGGAACAGAAATTGTATTTCGGGATCTTCACAGTCAATGTTAGCTACTAACAGCTTTTGAATTCAGCCAGCCAGTTCAAAATTGAAAGACTAGGGAAAGGGCTGACAATGTTAAGTCTCACTCCCACTCTACACCCCCAACAGATAACCATTTTCATTAGTTTCTTGTATAATCTTTCAGAGTTTCTTGACGCAAATATAAGCAAAAATGAGTATATATTATTTTCCCGGCACTAAAAATAGCCATTAAATATACAGTTTTGCACTTTCCTTTATGCATTTAACAATATATCCTATTTTTTCACATAAGTACACAGAGAGCTCCCTCTTCCTATTTAGGCAGTTACATAGCATTCCACTGCTCAGACCATAATTTAACCAGTTCCCTATTAACAGTTGTTTGGCTTGGTTCCAACAATTGATGCTACAATAAATAACCCTCGTACATATATCACTTCGAACATGTGCAAAGAGTATCTGTAAGATAAATTGTCAGAATTACGATTGCTGGGTCAGAGGATATATGCATTTGTAATTTTACTAGCTGTTGCTAAGTAGCCATCACTATGAAATATGAGCTCACAGGGAAACAGCTGACCTTGACATCCCACTGGAAATCTCATGGATAGAACCAGCTTGACATTTCCCAAACAAAATTCTTGATTCCCTCACTTTCCCACAAAGTTGCTCCCCTACTCTCATGGCTCTCCCTTCTTGGTAAATGGCACCACTGTCCACTCAGTTACTCTGGCCAAAAACCTGGTCACCATTCTTGACTCCTCCCTTGTCCCCCAGCCCCACATCCATTCCATCAGCTACTGCGGCTAATTCCATCCTCACATCATCAAGACTTTTCTCTCTTTATCTCCAGAGCTGCCACCTGGTCACCAGAATCTCCCATTGGGATGATCTCAGAGGCCTCCTCGCTGGTCCCACCATGTGCCCCCGTGGCCCTCCCCGAGGCAGCCAGAGTCGCCATCTCACTACACACACCAGACCCCAGTGGCTCCGCACAGATTCAGCATGAAGTCGAGATGCCTAACCACGGCTCTTAAGGCCCAGCACAAGCTGGTCACCGCTGACCTTCCAGTGATTGGGCTTTTCCTTCCCTGGACTGTGGGCACACTGCTTTTATTTCTGATAAGCATCCACCTCTTTCCTGCCTCAGGGCCTTTACACATGCTGTTTCCTCTGCCTGGAACATCCAACGAGCCCCAACTCTTTTTTTTTTTTTTGAGACAGAGTCTCATTCTCTTGCCTGGGCTAGAGTGCCATGGTGTCAGCCTAGCTCACAGCAACCTCAAACTCCTGGGCTCAGGTGATCCTCCTGCCTCAGCCTCCCGGGTAGTTCGGACTATTAGCCACCGTGCCCGGCTAATTTTTTCTATTGTTACTTGTTTGGCTAATTTCTATTTATAGTAGAGATGGGGTCTCACTCTTGCTCAGGCTGGTCTTGAACTCCTGAGCTCAAGCAATCCTCCTGCCTTGGCCTCCCAGAGTACTACGATTACAGGTGTGAGCCACCACATCCCAGCCTGAGCCCCAGCTCTTTACCCTTCAAGTATCAGCTTAAGTATCACCACTTCCGAGAGGCCTCCCCGAACACCTGCCTAAAGTAGTCCCCATCCAATTTCTCTATGTCAGCCTCTTATTTGTTTCCTGCACTGTAGTGCATTATTTTACGTATTTGTCTGTTTAAATTTTTCTTTCTGTCTCCTCTTCTATAAACTTCCTGAGGGCGTGGGTCTGGGACCCAGAAGGCATTCAAATATTTGCTGAGTCCACGAATGAACCAATTTAACATCTCTAAGCCTCTTCCTTTCTTCATCTATGAAACAACATTCATCTCAGCATGTTGTGATGATTGTGTGTAAAGTGTCCGGTACATAAATTATTCTTTCATCTTATGAATTTAATTGATTTATCACCTTTGTGTGCCAGACAACTACCAGGCACTGAGTAGATGTTTCATAAATGTTAGCTATTAGTGTTGTTATAACCTCACAGGGAAATAACCCAGGAACCCTAGGAAAAACAGAAAAAGTGCCATGCAAGAACCACACCAATTCCAGACAAACTGTGATGGAAACTTTCATTGTCAAACCCTCTCTCTTTCTTATTTTTTATTTTTATTTTAGGAAATTTGGAAAATAAGGGCATACAAAAGCCCCCTTTAACCTTACCACCCAGATATAATAGCTCTGATTATCTACTATTCCAACGTTTATTTCAAGTTATATATTTTTTAAAAAAACATACAGGAATAAAAAGATAAATTATCTTCTTAATCTTATACTATCAGACATTTACTATATGACTTTGTTGTCTTCTGTTCTTTAACATACAAATCCAAAATTTTATAGAGTTGTAATGCATGTGTATGTACGATAATGGGTATTTAATGGGTATTTTGTTGTTGTTGTTAAGTCTACTTAATCCAATTTTTAAAAAATTTAATTATCATTCCTAATTCCTCACTATAGTCCAATAGCAATCTTCATTCCTTCATGTTGCCTTGATTCTTGTTCACCACTTCTTCATGTTACAAAGGAGTTTACACATTAGTTCTACATATTTATTTTTGAGACCTGTCACCCGGGCTAGAGTGCAGTCGTCTCACCATAGCTCACTGCAAGCTCCAACTCCCTAGCTCAAGCAGTCCTCCTGCCTCAGCCTCCTGAGTAGCTGGGACTACAGGTGCATGCCACCACCCCTGGCTAATTTTTCTATTTTTTGTAGAGACGGAGGTGGGGGGGGCGGTCTCAATCTTGTTCAGGCTGGTCTTGAACTCCTGACCTCAAGCGATCCTCCCACCTCGGCCTCCCAGAGTGCTAGGATTACAGGCATGAGCCACTGTGCCTGGCCTTAGTTCATTTTTAAAGTTATCTAACAATCCATTCCATCAAAATACAATCATTTATTTGTTCCTCTGTTATTAGACATTTGGATCATTTCTAGTTTTTCTTTGTCATCAACTTTGCCGCAGGGCAATTTGTATATAAGTTGCATCTTTCCCTCTTGAATTAGTTTCTTGGGGAACATTCATAGAAATGGAATTAAGCAGAGTGGTGGTATGATCGGTTCTGTTATATGATGGGGTTGTACAAGGCTGGGTGTGCTGGCTCATGCCTAGCACTCTGGGAGGCAGAGGCAGGAGGATTCCTTGAGGTCAGAAGTTTGAGGTTGCAGTGAGCTATGATGACACCACTGCACTCTACCCCTGGGTGACAGAGTGAGACCTTGTCTCAAAAAATAAAAGGTAAAACTGATCTATATATACAATATCAATAAAGAATAATCTCCAAGACATATTCAGTGAAGAAAAAGGTGCCAAAGAATATGTTCCTATCTAAGTAAAAGGGGATATCAATATACACATATTTATTATATTAAGATTTATCGGTGTTCTGGAAGGATATACAGAAAACTGATAGCAGGGGCTGGACTGGGAAGAGGGTCAGAGGGTGGGGGTTCAAGATTTATTTTTCACCGTATTCCTTTCTTTGCTTTGAAAATTTACTACCACTCACATGTTATTACCTTTTCTTCAAATTAAAAAAAAACACCTATATTATAAAAACATTTTGGTTCATGCAATATTTTGGAACACCTAGAGGGTAGATTAGACCGGCTCTAAGATTCCTTCCAGCTCCCACTCTTTCAGACAGATCATGCAATGGAAAAAGTAACAATGGCGGCAGAGCAGCCCAGGCCACTTACCACCTTCTTCACACCCGCTGCTAAGAATGAGATTGGACAGAAATGCACAGCAGAGAAACAGCTGTTGCCAGGGCTGCCTAGCCTGGAAAGATGCTTTATTTTAAGTAGTACAATATTCCATGGCAAACTGGAAGCTCAGTTCCTGAAACCTTAAAGCTCCTCTTGGAAAATTCAGTTTGGCAGAATCTGAATTTTTTTTTTTTTTTTTTGGAGACAGAGTTTCACTCACTCTGTGGCTCCAGCTAGAGTGCAGTGGTGTCATCATAGCTCACTGAAACCTCAAACTCCTGGGCTCCAGTGATCCTCCTGCCTCAGCCTCCCAGGTAGCTGGGACAACAGGCATGTGCTACTGTGCCCAGCCTAGTTTGGCAGAATCTTAAATCTGCCTAATTCACTCTAGGTCTCTCTCTCATCCCCAATCCACCCCTCCAAAAAATGTACTCAAGCAACTAAAGTACCTTATTTGACTTGTACATCAGAATGAGCTTGCTTTGTCAGTTCCATAGAAAAAGGGTCACCCTCTTTGATTTTCCCTACCTGAAGACCAGGCCAGTAGGCCTCCAAGGACTGGAAGACCGGCATGGACACAGTCCCCTTGTACATCTGCACCCACAGGTACCAGTCATCGAAGTGGGTGTAATTCCGAATGGCTTTGTTGTACTCTGCAGTGGAGAGATAGGATAATGGACACGTGAATGATCAGGGAGACAAAAGGCAGGCCTTGACAGCAGAACCAAAGACTTACACTTTCGAAAGATCATCCTATGAAGGCCTAGCCTCAAAGCAGACTAGGATGCAATGTGGCAAGCAGATTAAAGAAGCAGGAGTTCTACATACAATCAAACTTCCAGGCCCAAATTCCAGCCCTAGCTTTACAATTTGCTAGCTGTGACCCGGAGCAAGTTTTTCCCCCTAAGCCTCAGTCCTATTATCCGTCAAATGGGGAAAGTAATGTTATATCTCTTGTGGGATTGTTCGGTTATTTATTTATTCAACAAATGTTTGCTGAGCACGTACTAGGTGCCAGGCACCTGAGGTGGTAAAGAAGATAAAATCTAGCCCTCATAAAGCTTACATTCAAGTAGGAATTGGAATTTATACTTCATACCTCTTCCCTAAATTATAAATCCATGAGGCCCGGGACTTTGTTTAGTTCATTCCAGAATCCATAATGCATAATAAATATGCACAAAAAATATTATCTGAATGAACAAAATACAAAATACACATGCAAAAAATAAGATAATCTTACATAGTGTTGTAAGGATTAAATGAAACACAGTGTTTGGCACATCAATGGTATTAAATAAATATTTGTTGAATAAATGAATAGCACAGTAGTTCCCCTTATTCTCAGGGAATATATTCCAAGACCCACAGTAGATGTCTGAAACCCTGATTAGTACTAAACGCTATGTATACCGTCATGCACCACCTAACATGTTGGTCAACAAGAAACTGCATAGATGACGGTGGTCCGATATGATTATAACAGAGCTGAAAAATCCTATGCTTAGTGATGTCATAGCTGTTGTAACTTCATAGCACAATTCGTTACTCACGTGTCTATGGTGATGCTTTTGTAAACAAACCTACTGCCCTGCCAGTTATATAACAGTATAGCAGCTATGATTATGTATAGTATGTAACACTTGATAATGATAATAGAAAGCTATATTACTGGTTTATGTTTTTTTTTTTTTTACTACACAAGACTTTTTATTGTTATTTTGGAGTGTACTCTTTCTGTTTACTTAAAAAACAAAATTTAACTGTGAAGCAACTGCAGGAAGGAGGCATTCCAGAAGAAGCATTATTATCATAGGAGATGACAGCTCTGTGCATGCCCCTGAAGACCTTCCAGTGGGCTAAGATGTGGAGGTGAAAGACAGTGATATTGATGAACCTGACCCTGTGTAGGCCTAGGCTGATGTGTGCATTTGTGTCTTACTTTTTAACAAAAAAGTGTAAAAGGTAAAAAAATAAAAAATAAAAAATTTAAATAGAAAAAGGCTTACAGAATGAGAGTATAAAGAAAATATTTTTGTATAGCTATACAACGTGTTTGTGCTTTAAGCTAAGTGCTATTACAAAAGAGTCAAAAAGTTTAAAAAAAATTAAATAGGTTATGAAGTAAAAAAGTTACAGTAAGCTAACGTTAATTTATTAGGGAAGAAAGAAACATACTTTTTAATAAATTTAGTATAGCCTCAGTGTGCAGGGTTTACAAAGTCTACAGTAGTGTACAGGAATGTCCTAGGCCTAGGACATTAGGTGAATACTCACCGCTCACTCACTGACTCACCCAGAGCAACTTCAGTCCTGCAAACCTCGTTCGTGGTAAGTGCCCTATATAGGTGCACCATTTTTTATCTTTTATACTGTATTTTTACTGTCCCTTTTCTATGTTTAGATATGTCTAGACATACAAATACTTACCATCGTGTTATAATTCCCAACAGTAGTCAGCACAGTACACGCTGTACAGGTCTGTAGCCTAGGAGCCACAGGGTACAGCCCAGGTGTGTGGTAGGCTATGCCATCTAGGTTTGTGTACGTGCACCCCATGATATTCACACAAGGATGAAATCGCCTAACGCTGCATTTCTCAGAATGTATCCCTGTCGTTAAGCAACACATGACTGCACCGTCTTTTCCTATATATACATTCCTACGATAAAGTGTAATGTATAAATTAGGCATAGTAAGAGATTAACAATAATAGCTAATAATAAAATAGAAAAACTATATAACAATATACTGTGATAAAAGTCATGTGGATGTGGTCTCTTTCTCTCTCAAAATATCTCATTGGATATACTCCGTTTTTTTTGGACCTTGGTTGCCTGCAGGTAACTGAAACCATGGAAAGTGACACTGCAGATAAGGGGGACTACTGTGGCCATAACTACAGTCATCATTTGGTGCCCAGAAATTCCTCAGTATCGCTAGCGTCTAAGGGCCTGGCGGGTAAGATGCATTTATCCAACAGGCATTACTCTCTTGCCTATCTCAGGCAAAGCACTGTGGGGATTACAAGGATGAACGAGGCAAGGATTCTGCACTCATTTCGTAAACCTGTAACTGTTGATGACAGACGACTGCAGGAAAGATGATGAAGGCTCTAAATTCTGAGGAAGGATCAAGCTACTTCCTGGGCATGGTGACATTCAATGGGGCTTTGAAGGGTGAATAGAATTTGGACACAGGAAAACAGGTATCACAGGCAAAGAAAACACCATGTGCAAGGGCCAGGAGATAAGAAATCTAGAGCCACACACAGGGAGGCTCCTGCAGGAAGGCATGGAGATGTACAGCGGGCAGCAAGTGGGCAGTGTATGTCCATGATGGCTTTGAATGCAGACCCAGGCATTCAGAATTGATTCTGTAGACAATTGGGAGTCATCGAAAGTTTATAAACAAACGACACATCAACAGCAAAACTCACGGGGAAAGCCCCCTTACCCTGCCCTTTTTACCTAGGAACATAGCCATGAGCTTCTTATCCTGAAGCAGGATGGCTCCTTTCACCAGGTACTCAAAGTAGGAGTCCACACCAGCTCCGATGCCTGCGTCCTGGGCCACCCACTTGCCAGTGAGCACATCAATGTGGTTGCCAACCTAGGAGAGAAAAACATTGTCCCCAGGGAGGGCCCAAGGCCAAAGAAGGATCTACCCACCCCCTGACTGCCCAGTGAGATGCAAAGCAGCCTCCCCAGTGCTTCTTGGGAATCCTGCAGGCGATGGGAGGGAGGGGACAAGGCCGATCATGGCCAGCCTTCCTGTGTATCTGTGCGGTAGACACACACTCATGCACGTTTATGAGGACTTAATTATACATGCTGGGCAAAAAATGAAAAAGAAAAATGATTTGGAGTGTTTATGCTCTGCCTAGAGTGAGTGTGAGATGGGACATGAGAATTTGCTGTTCTGACAATCTGTCTCAGACCTCTCAGCATGAGATTTCAGTATCTAAAGAAATAAGACAAACTTTACATATTTCCATAAATTAACTCAGGAGGGACACCCGAGACGCTAGAGCGGTTGCTTCTAAGAAGAGGAACTGGATAGCTGGGGGGACAGGGGCCAAAGGGGACTTCACCAATGTCACTGAGTCCTTTTTATGTATCCTTTGACTTTTGAACCATGTGATGGTGATGCCTTTTTAAAATAAATTTTTAAAGATTTAAATGAAGAGATGTATTTTTCATGTAACTTAGACCCTCATGGAAGCTGATAACTTCATCTGGTACTCAGAGAAATAGCTCATTGTTCTGTGTTAACACCCTCAGCAAGGAAGACTGAAAGTAGTTGATTTGGAAGGTGAGTCCCTAGAAACACTACTGAAGGAGGGCGAAAGTGAGGAAGGAAAGGGAAATCAGCTCATAAGGGGTGTGTGATCAAGCCAGTATCCACTGTGGGAACTGGAGTTCAATCCTGTTTGTGAGTGCTAGGATTCGGTGTAGACCATGAGCCTCAGAATGATGCCACCCAAGGGGTGGGGAACTGCAACATTTACCCACAAACTGCCATCAGTATCTGTCACTGGTTGACAACTGCTCGTGGGTAGCATTAAGTCCTGACTTCCAGCCAAAAGCAAGCAGACCAAGAAGGCTCCAGGCACCAAAAAAGGCCCACAGGCAAAGAGGCACAGGTGACAGCCATTGGAAGATGGGCCAGTTGCATGGGAATGATAAAGGTTGAGAGGATATGGGCAGGGCACCAACAGAGTCAATTCCAGTTCCAGTGCTGGAGGAAAACCTGCCTGTGTTGGAATTACTCAGGGAGTTACTATAGTTCTCGAGTGGCACCTTCTTAAGGAATCTGCAAGGATTCCTCCCACAAGCTTCACTTTTTTTTTTTTTTTTTTTTTTGAGACAGAGTCTCACTCTTTTGCCCTGGCTAGAGTGCCGTGGCATTAGCCTAGCGCACAGCAACCTCAAACTTCTGGGCTCAAAGCGATCCTACTGCCTCAGCCCCCCAAGCAGCTGGGACTACAGGCATGCGCCACCATGCCCGGCTAATCTTTTTTCTATAATTTTTAGTTGTCCAGATCATTTCTTTCTATTTTTTTTTTTTTTAAGTAGAGACGGGGTCTCACTCTTGCTCAGGCTGGTCTCAAACTCCTGAGCTCAAACAATCCACCCGCCTCGGCCTCCCACAGTGCTAGGATTACAGGCGTGAGCCACCGCGCTCACTTTTTAAGTTGAATTAGCACCAGACTTTGCATAAAATGTGTCAGGACTTTAATCACTTTCAAAGACAGTCTTCATAAGTCATAATGACTCAGCAAAGTTGGTATTAAGGCATTAATGTTATTGCTAATGTAACTGAACCAGAGAGGTTGA
The DNA here is from genome assembly GCA_963575035.1 of Avahi laniger. Classification (NCBI taxonomy): domain Eukaryota; kingdom Metazoa; phylum Chordata; class Mammalia; order Primates; family Indriidae; genus Avahi; species Avahi laniger. The sequence goes on along the minus strand of CAUYSK010048877.1, from coordinate 22,594 downwards.
GTGACTTGCTCAGAGTCACACAGTTTCGATGTAGTAAGGCTTGAATCTAGTTCTGACTAACTCCAGTGTTATTTCCTGGATAGCTTTGGCTCAACTACTGCTGGTCTCATTGGATTACCCTGCTAAGGAGGTGAAACCAACCTTAGAGATCATCTGGTCCCAGTGTGTTCAATTTCCACAGGTCACAGGTATTGGAGGAGAAAGGGAAGCTCTAGGGTCATGTAAGTTTGGGAAATGTTGAGCTAAGCAAAGTTCAATAGATTTCTTTACTACTGCATTTCATAACCTTTATTCTACTTGTGTTGTTTTTTAATTTTTTTTCTTTTATTAAGACTTTCAGATGAAATGTTCATGTTCATTGTAACTCTCCAAAAAAAATGTTATTTATATATACTATTCCCCTAACTTAATTGGCCAGGAATCACTTTTCCATGCAATATCCATTCAATATCTCTCAGAACTGGAAACACAGTTTTACAACTATAGACAGACACTAAAAATGAAAGCCAGATGAGCCGACAACCTAAGGTCACTAAGTGAGTCAGAGTCAGGGGCACGATATATATGAAATCAGAGAATTTCAAGGGGTCAAAGCTTAACACAGCCCCTAATCCCTCCCAGAAAATGTGCTCTCATGTTCTCGTCCCCTCGGTGCCAAACTTGAATAGGGGCTTGTCTGCTTTTAGTGTCCTGAGCCCAAATCCTGGACCATTCCCAAGGTCACCCTAAGATTCCCTTGGCTCAATTGCAACTTCTTGCTCAGAGCCCTGGGCCTCATAAGCGGGGGCCAAGGTGGCAAACTTGACTCAAACAGGAAGGGCGGCAGCCAACCTACCAGCCCAATATCTGATCGGCTCTCCCAGAGGCGCATCAGGGCCACTCTGGCCACGTCTTCAAACACGGGGTCACCAGTGAGGCTGCTCAGGGTGGCAAATTCCACAATGAAGGTCCCAATCCCTGCCGTACACGTGACAGGGGTCTCTCCCGGGTTCACACCGTGAAGCAAGTTCACCGTTCCATATGGCATGCCAGTGGGGGTCTGAAAGGCTGAACAATCAAAAAATTATGACCCCAGACAGGAGCAGGGAAGCAGGAATAGTTTTGATACAGACCCAAAGCCTGAGACCTTAGCCAGCACTCCTCTCTTCTTCTCCTGGGTGATCTGCTAGAGTCTGAGCCAGAGAAGGAGAAAGGTCATTCCTGGAGCAGCCATCTAACTCAGATGCTGTCAAACACGACTCGCATAGCCCTCAGGCTCCTGCCCATCATGAGGGGTCACGGAGCAGGCTGTGCTCCAGGTTGTCACACTGCACACACACTCACTTTAGCCACCTCTACTTCTTTTACCCCGTGCCTTTGGAGGCCAGGCAGGTAACTTCATGTGAAGCAGGCTGGTGGTAAGCTCAAGGAGTGGTGAGGCCTGTGGCACACTGATGAGAGCGTGCCCCACGTGAAGCCACTGACAGGTTTTTTAAAACACCATTGTGGCCAAATGAAACTTGTCTGCAGACCCTAAACAGTCCCAGAGGAGCCAGGCTGGGACCCCTGATTAAACATTGAGTTTAGTGGCTAAGTTAATTAAAAAAGAAAAACAAAATAGGATATAAACCACTAAACCCCAGATACAGTGCAACCCTCGATTTATAGGTAGGGAAAATCATGTCTACAAAGAAATGATTCAGCCAAAGGTCACACACACAAAGTCAAACGGAGCTGGGATGGGAACGCCTGCTTTGTGGCCCCCCTGAACCCCTGCCCAGTGTTCTGCCCACTCCACCCTCCTGCCTTCTGATTCAAGACAAGAACTGGACAGCCAGCCAGGGGCAGAGATTTCCTCTCCAGGCCAAAAGGTCAAACAACTCCAGAGGAGCCTGTGCGTCACCAAATGTGAATTAAGTTTGTCCAAACTTCCAAAACCACAGGGTCCAGCAACTTTGTCCACTAGAGACAAGTAACTTGCTCTCCGGCAGGCACCGGTGAGTGGCAAGCAAGGAGAATACAAGTCACAACCAAGAAGGGCTCTAGGGAATATTTCAGAAAAGTCGGGCAGTGTTGAAAAAAAGGGGAGTGACAAAATCCTATTTTTTGACCTTTTCTTAAATGACCAAAAAAATAAATAAATGAAAGAAGGAGTAACCAGGCAGAGTTTCGACTAGGGATGAGTCATACAGGACGTGATGTTTGCAAGAAGACGCTTAAGCCTCAAGCCATGAACGAGACCTAAACCAGCTCACTGGCTGTCCTCAGCTCCCCCCAAGGACAAGAGGCAAGTGCCACATGACGGGATAAACATATGAGAGGGCCGGGAGGGTGGTGGAAAGCACACAGTGACGTGTTTGGGTCTGAAAGCCCCCAGAGCCTCCACCACACCCTGCAGAGAACACAGTGTCCAGCTGATGCTACTGAGTCTGGCGTTACTGCCCCACTAGACAAAAACACCGAGGCATGGCCTCCAGCACTCTCGTTTCAATAGTATTTGAGATGCTCTAAGCGGTTTCTCTTTTTTACCTCATTTTAGCCTCCTCAAAACCCAACATGGTAGAGAAGTGGAAATTATGACTCTCATATGATGGATGGAGAAACTAGACTGCAAAGAGAAAAAGTGGCTTCATTGAGATGTTGGCTGGCAGAGCCAAGTCTAACATCCGGGGCTCCTAATGCTCAAACCAAGCCTCTTCCCTGGGTCCCTGTTATTCCAGCAGTGTGTGGGCCTCAGAGGGGACACAAGGGCTCATTCAAAATAAGGGCAAGGGCCTTCTGCCCACCAGGCTGGCCTGGAGCCTGCCCCTGCAAACAATAATGAGGTCAGCTCATCCCTCCTAGGCCATGGCCCCAGCAGGCCCTTAAAATCCCCAGAACTCTCTTGATTTCCATGGTAGGTACCTAGGGGTAGAAACACCAAGTATTTGGGTGAGAAATACGAGGAACTAACTCAGCATTGCCACTCTCATCTCCAGCTAGGGAAGCAGGACGTACTGGACTTCATCTCTCCTGCACCTCTGTGTAGGTCTCACCTGGGAGGAGTTTTCGGGCTGCCTCCTCCGCCATCCTCAGGAGAGGCCCAGAACAGGGCCATCCAGCCTCCACTTCCACCCCAGCCTTCTTCGACAGCAGGTGAGCAGACAGGAGTCCTCCTACCACTGCAGATGGTACAAAAAGCAACTGTCATAGTCCCAAAGACCAGTTTTTCCCTTGTGCAAATTAAATGTCAACACTCTGTTGGGGATGCTCACTGGGAAGGAGCTAGAGCCACCTAGCGAAAGAAGACTCCCTTAATCCCACATATCTGTACAGTGTCAAGCTTACGGTTTTTTTCTTTTGGTGGATCACAATAATAGCTATTTTTTAAGTCCCTACTATGTACCAAGCACGAGGTACTACTACCTCCTCCTCAGATGCAGATAGTGAGGTTTCAGGGAGTAAAGTGACTTGTTCTGGGTCACCCATCTAGTAGGTGGTAGGGCTGGGTCTGTCTGATTCCAAAGCCCATGTTCATTCACTTTGTCACTCTGTCTCCCAATTACCTATCATACCTAGGGGGAGGAGGGAAGAGTGATTATTCATTTTACTAATTTATCTATTGCAATTTATTATGCAATATTTAAAACTTATAAAAAGACACAAAGGTTTTGTATCTGGAAATACGGCCAAATAGATATCCTGAATGGCCCTCTCAATGAAGACAAATGGTGAACTTGAGTTTCAGTCTTCCCCTCCTCCTGGCAGAGGGAGAGTAGGAGACAAAGGCAGGACCTGCCCCAAGTAGCAGTTTGAAAGAAGGTCCTTACATAAAGTTGGAAAAGAATTATATACTCTGTGTAAGGATGAATTAAAAATAAACCCTGTGGCCTGGCATGGTGGCTCACGCCTGTAATCCTAGCACTCTGAGAGGCCGAGGCGGGAGGATTGCTTGAACTCAGGAATTCAAGACCAGCCTGAGCAAGAGCGAGACCCCGTGTCTACTAAAAATAGAAAGAAATTGGCCAAACAATTAAAAATAGAAAAAATTAGCCAGGCATGGTGGCGCATACCTGTAGTCCCTGCTACCCACGAGGCTGAGGCAGTAGGATCACTTGAGTTCAGGAATTTGAGGTTGCTGTGAGCTAGGCTGATGCCAGGGCACTCTAGCCCAGGCAAGAGAGTGAGACTCTTATCTCAAAAAATAAAAATAAAAATAAAAAAAACCCATAAAACCCTGCATACTGCCCCTAGTGTACAGTAAGGAAAACTGCATGCCTCAAATGTTAGTGCCAAATAAAGGGAAGAAAAACATTTTCTCCTGAGAATTAGTAACTACAAGCTGGTATTCATTAAGTTTTACTGTCTGAATGCATACTAACAGGATAGTCTAGAAAACCTTGAATCTTTAGCATAACGTGGGTTTTGGTAGGTAGTGCTTCCAGCCACGTGGCAGAAGTAAACAAACGATGTATCTGGAGGAATTCATCTTCAATCTAGGCCTCAATCAATCCCCCACGTAAAGACTAGGAAATGAACATACAATTAAAAAAAATCACAAAACATACAAGGAAACAAAGCATTATGAGTAAGAGCCAGCAGAAATGAGAGAAGAACAAAATCTACTAAAACTTCAGATATTAAAATTATCAAACAGAATAGAAAATAATAATGTGTAATATATTAAAGAAATAAAAGAGGCTGGAATATATAAGTAGCAAGAAATTATAAAAATGACCAAGCATATTTATAAAAGAACCAAGTAGTATTCCTAAAAATGAAAAATATAGTCATTGAAATTAAAAATTACATAGATAGGTTTAATAGCAGATAAGATATAGCTGAAGAGAGATGTAGTAGATTTGAAGACAGATCAAAAAAAAATTTCCAAAATGCAACACAAAGAGACAAAATATTTTTAAAGAGACTTAGAGGATATAGTGAAAAGGTATAACATATATCCAGTTGGAGTTCTAAAAAGAGAAGAGGGAGAAAATGGGGGAGAGGCAGTATGTGAAAAGCAAATAGTTAAGAATTTTCTCAAATTAAGGAATGATACCAATCTCAGACCCAAGAATCCTGAGCAAGATAATAAAAAGAAATGCATATTTAGACACATCATGGTAAAACAGCAGAACATCAAAGGAAAAAAAGATCTCAAAAGCAGCCAGAGTCCATGTAATAGCCATCATTAAAGCCAGGTGATATGTACATCTAGTTCATTATGTTATTTTCTCTACTTTTATGTTTGTTTGAAGTTTTCCATTATAAAAAGATTTTTAAAGGAGGGGGCAGTAGAGTGAAAATGAAAACAACAGATTATCTACAAAGAAATAACAATCAAATTGATACAGCACTTCTTAACAATGAAACCAGAAGATAATAGAAAAATTTTTCAGTGTACTAAGAGAAAATCCATCAACCTGGAACCATATGCCCAGCAGAAATATCTCCCAAAAGCCAAACAAAGGCGGTAAGATAAAGACACTTTCATGTAAACAAAAGCTGAGAAAGTTTGACAAGAACACACCTGCACTAAAGGAAATTCTAAAGCAAGTACTTGAGAGAGAAGGGCTGAGACAGCAGAAGATAGTCAAAACAGTGGTAAATACATGTGTAAATCAAAAACTTCCAACTGTATAGAAAAACAATTATAATGTATGGAGGATTTAAAACAAAGAACTAAAATATATAACTATAACATACAGGTCAGAAAGTCCTCAGGGCCAGGTTTTAGATTATTCAGGAAAACAAAGATTTTCATTAAATTTTGACTTTAATAAATTATGTTTGTTAAATTTGCTAGGAAAACTATATAAAAAGTTAAAGGACAGAAAAAAAGGAAATTAGAGAAGATGGGACATATAGCACAAGATAACACTGTAGAAATGAATGCAAATGTATCAGTAATTACAAATTCGGATTAAATCCTTCAGTTCAAAGAAAAGATTGTCAGAATGGATAAACAAAATATGACAGGCTATTTATAAAAGATATATCTAATCATAAAATTACAGAAAGATTGAAAGTAAAAGGGTAGAAAAAGATACCCTGGGCAAATGTCAACCACAACAAAGCTGGTCTAAATTCTGTTCATATCAGAGATGAAGGTATGAGGATGACTTTCAATTAGAGATGACAAATCGGACTCAGAAGTTATGAGACACAAGAGCTGCATGTCCCTCTGCTCTCTTCTCTTTTTAAAACTTTTATGTATATTCGGAATATAAGTTTCTTTGCAGAAAACATACAAAATAAGGAGGGAAAACAGAACTCTGCCATCCAGAGGTGACAGCCGTAAAGCCAGTGGCCTAGAGGTTTACTGCAAATAAGGGCTGTGGTAGCTTCAAAAGAATCTTTGAAAGTCTGCTAAAAATATGAATTCTAGGACCCAACCTGGAGATCCCAATCCATTAAGTTTAGGGTGGAGCCTGGACATTTGAATTTTTTAAAAGGTTCTTATGGGCAGCCATGTTTAGAAATGTAATGCCCTAGACTTGCACTGTCCAATACAATAATCACCAACCACATGAGACTATTAAAATCTTAAATCATTAAAATTAAATGAAATTAAAAATTCAGTTCCTCAGTTGCAGTAGATACATTTCAAATGCTCAATAGCCCATGTGGTCAGCTGCTACCGCATTGTTCAACACAAATATAAAACATTTCCAGCATTGCAGAAAATTCTACTAGACAGACAATAAGTTCCAAGAAAGCAGGAATTACATCTTTCTTATTCACAGCTGTATGCCTAGCACCAAATAAATCTTAAATATGTAAGTAATCCTGGCATACTTCTTTCCAGTCTTTTCTCTGTCCCCTGCTCACCTTCATGTTGGAAACTGATGAGGCATCCTGAGACCTCCCCACCCCACCTTCCAGGAGGAAGGAAGAGCTCTGTCAATCACAGGTTTTAGCCAAGTGCCCTGGAAGGGCTCACAAGATCCTATTTACCTCCTATTTACCACCTCTTGGTTTATACAGAGGCAACTCTACATGCTTTTCTTTCAAAGGCCCGAGAGGGCAGCCCTTACCTTACCTCGAATGTTAGTTTCAAACACAGAGGCGTTCACATCAATATCAAAGTCCACATTGTCCTGGAGCACTTCAACCACTCTTTGGAATTCTGAGACATTCCCCAAAATCTAGAAGGAAAAGAGATCTGACAATGAGCTGCCTCAGGAACTAAAGATGCTGGATTCAGAGTCTGGGATCCTATGCTGGTGTGGCCCTCACTTATTCAACTTGAGACCTCCAGTTGCTGTACTAGGACTGGTGACAGAATAAGAAAACATTAAGAGCTAGAAATCACCCTTAGGCCCAGTGTGAAAAGACTGGTTAAGTAAATTCCTCCATACCAATTCAAGAGTCATTCTGTACCCATTTAAATGGATATGATATACAGAATGCAGACTCCGCAAGGAAGTCTCAGTTAGGCATCTGCAATGGGTATCAGCTGTTTTAATCCTCTCTTGTCATATTTAACCTTGTGAAAATATTACAGGTTGGTTGGCCCAACACTGATTCATTCCCAACCTTCTTTACCCCTGTAGTCTCTCAGCATAGAGGATGGAAAGGCAGATGCTTGCTTTCTCAGCTTCCTTTCCTGCTAGAGGTGATTATGTTACCCAGTCAGTTCTGACCTTTGAGAAGCCTACTGGGGGTACTTCTTGGAAAGCTTCTGTTTTCCTAATAAAAAGGGTCAAACACAGCTGACATGGCTTTTACTGTCTCTGTCTTTCTGTCTTGAATGCAGATTCAATTTCTGGAGCTGTGACAGCTATGTTAGACCATGAGGTACTAAGTATGAGAGTAAAAGCCAAAACTTTAATGACAGTAGAATGTAAAGCTACAAAGAGGCTGGGTCTCTGATGGCATAGTTCAGTAGCTGACTCAATGCTAGAAATTACCTCCAGACTTTCTTTTACTTGAGAAAATAAATCCTCTTTGTTTAAATCATCAGCCAAATAAAATCTTCATACCTTTTCTTCCGATAATAGCACCCAATTTTCCCTTGAGGAATTACTCTTCTCCCACAATCACTCCTGTGGTTATCAAAGGACTTGGCCACTAGAATGTAAGCCTCTGAAAACAGGAGGATGTCAAAGTTTCTGTATCCCCCACAGTTATATAAGTCTGTCACAGTTCTCTGTACTTACCAGGTCCTCTATAAATGTTTGCTAAATAAATGAACCTGAGTAAGTTGCAATTCATTATTTTCCCCTATCTAGCGGGGCAACCAGCCTGATGCTTCAGAATCGAGAGATGAAAATAAAAGTTCTAGGAGAGGAATGCATTTTTCACCCACAGTCAAGCCGCCAGAAGAGGAAGGATGTTGGTTATACAATGGTGGAGAGGAAAAGGAATAGACAAGATACTTACCAGCAAGGTGTCCAAGGCATCAATTAGAGTCAGAGAAAAACTGTAAAAGGACAGAAATCCCAGCTGCTTAGTAAGAAAATCAAACACCAGATATTAGGGCTGCCCCAGATTAGATTCCCTCAAAACTAAGGGAGGCACAGTGATGTGTCTGCCCCTTCCCCTGACAGTCACAACAGAGAAGCCATAGCAAAAATCACTAGGATCCTCTGACCTGCTTAATGCACCTGGGAGGCTGGGCTGACATAGCTCAATTATAATTAAACACATCACCTGTATTCTTTGGCATTCTTCTCTGCTATGGGAGGCAATACAAGATTGTAGCTAAGAGCACAAGGTTTTCAGCAATTCCACATCTAGGAATTTATCCTATAGCACACAGAGTAGTTTGAGAATGCTCGTGGCCATTATTGCTTAGAATAGCAAAAAGCTAGAAAGATCCACCCGTTGAAGAGTAATTAAGGTAAAAACAGTGCAAAACTATGAAGTTATCAAAAAGATTGTTAACAGGAGTTCTTTGTGCTGATGGAGAGATATTTAAATTATGTTGTTAGGTGAAAAAGACAAGGTGCAGAATAGGTGACATAGTATGCCTCTATTTGCATTTCAGAAAGAGACACATGTACTGACAGAAAGCAGATTAGCAGTTGTTAGGGCCAGTGGTGGTGGAGGGATTAACTATAGAGGGACACAAGGGAACTTTTTAGGGTGACAGAAATGTATCTTGATTGTGATAGTGGTTACTATACACTTAAAATGAGTGTATTTCATTATATGTAAATTATACCTTTAAAAAGTTACACATATACACATCTATATGTATAATGGTATAAACTGAGAATATTTCTGGAAAGATACACAGAAGAGCGAATGGTTAGAGTTCTTGGGTATGGGAGATATTTACTTTATTGTATATGATTTTGTACTGCTTGAATTTGCCATTTGTTTGTGTATACTGTTTTCCAAACTAAAACAGAAAAACCAGCATATGTTCTAAGTTTACTTAACTTCGTCTCTGTCCTTAGCATACTCATTTGTGAAACAGGGATAATGTCACTTAATTAGGGGTGTTTAGAGAATCAAAGCAGATGACACAGTAAAATGCTTAGCACAGTGTCCAATCAATGCCAGCTTCAGCTAATGCAATGATTCTTCACTCAGCAAGGAACAGGACAGAGAATTCCAGCTTTCAGAGATTTTTATTCTAGTGGAAATGAGAAAAATAAACCAGTAGATAAGTGAAAATGACAGTATCAGAGTGAGAAGTGCTACAAAGAAAATCAAACAGGTGACTTGTGAGAATGATTTAAAATGGGGTGGTTAGGGAAGCCAGTGCTGAGGAGGTGACATATTGAGCTATGAGTGATAAGCAGCAGCCAGTGATATGAGGATAATGGGGAGAGAGCGTTTCAGTCACAGGGAACACAAAGCTGTGAAGTTTTGGGAAAGCCACATCCCCTCCAGGACCTGTTTGCCCACCTATAAAAGAAAGGGGTTGGGTCTTCTGATTCTTGAGCCCTTCCACTATATCTTATTACTCCAGAAATTTGCCTAAGTCCGCACAGCTGGTGCCTGTTACTGCTGGGGCTGAGCCCGAGCCCAGAGGTCCAGCCCACCCAGGCTAACCCAGAATTTTTTTTCACTGCGACAGGCTGAGCGGATCCTGGGGGTGCTGACGTGAATTGGGGGTAGCGCGACCCTGGCTCGGCTGGGAGCTTTCCGGAACCGGTGAGGACACTGTGAAGCCCTCAGCCCCAGCTGACCCGTCAGCCTAGGACCCGATCGCCAGACCCCGGCCGCCCCCTTGCCCCTCCGCACGCACTACCTGCCCCAGGTGTCGTGCCCGTCACAGGTGAGAGGTCGAAGCTCATCGAAGGGAAAGGCATTCTCCAAGTAGCTGTCGTAGGCGTGGTAGAACATGGCCTTGACTCGCTCCCTGGGCCGGGGACGAGAAATAAGGCATGGGGCCAAAACACGAAACCAGGCAGGGGAAAGAACAAGAAATCGGGCGGAAAGTGGGAATCATCAGCTGATATCTGCCTGGAGCCCAGCTGCGGGGTCCGAGCGAGTCAGGGTGAGGGTCCTGGGATGGACGTAAAGGGAAGGGACCCGGTCCGCGCTTCCCATTCCCCAGCTATGGAAGGGCGGGAGCCCGGTCCCCTTCACCTGTAGTGGGCGGGATCAGGCGCGGTGCCGTCGGGACCTGGCGCACCATGGTGCAGGGGCAGCAGTGCGCACAGGAGGCTCAGCGGGATGAACAGCTGGAAAGGCATAGAGCTCCTGTCCTGTCACTGCCCCCGCAGCAGCAGCCACCACTGCCACCCGCTCATCCTTAGAGTTGCAAGGGGTTCTTCCGGGGATCTGCGCCACTGCGCCTGCGCGCTGAGAAATCAGCTCCTCACTTCCGGACTACAAGTCCCAGAATGCAATGGGCGGCGGAACCTGGGGAAAGAGTGTCTTGGCATGAATAGTAGTCTCCGAAGCACAAATCAACGTGGCTTAAAGACAGTGGCTGCTATTGCTACTGTTATTGATGTTGCAATAATAACAGCACTTATTGCGTATTAAGAGTGTAGGTAGCGTTTTAAATGTATGATCGTAATTATTTTTTTCAACCACTTTATTAAGCGATAGGGAGGGACCAGCAGGGACTCAATAATATTTATGGAGTGGAGTATGTTAAGATGATGGATGAAAGATGAGCCTTTATCATTATTGGAGATACTGAGTTTCCCAAACAAGTTCCCTATTGATTGTGTAAGTAAGATACAACTTACTTACGTTTATTTGTCCAAAACAGCCATTCTTGAGGTTCCCTGAAATTCTGTCAGTTCTAGGAAATGAGGAATGTGTGATGTTCCTCTCCTCCCACTTTGGGATGTGGTCACCTCATCATGGTCCCTTCAGTCTCCATCCCAACCCAGAAGCTTCCCCTTCCCAGTCGCCAGGATTATTTCAGTGGCAGCAGCCCTGTAGAGTGTCCCAGGTGAGAATGAAGGCCCTGGGGCACCACAGCTTTGAGAAGGTTTGGGATCCATCTCTCCATTTCCCTTTTTGCAAGTTCCTAGAGCTTGGTCAGCACTTTAGGCCATAGCAACACCCATGACTTTGCTCAGTATGACATGCAGTAGAACTGACCCTGGATTTGAAGTCAGATCTGGGCTTCAGTCAGTTACAACTGTAGCATTTGCACACAATCTGTCTATGTAGCCCTGGCAAGGCAAGACCATATCCTCTGGGTAAGTTGCCTAAGCTCTCTGCGCCTCAATTTCCTGATTTCAGATGCAGAAATTGATAATGTCATAAAGGATTTCTGAGGATTAAATGGGATAATGGAGGTGAACATTCGCAGCATAGTGATTTCTACATATTAAGTTCTTAATAAATATTAGTTCTCTTCTATGCCTCCCTAGCTCCTCTTTTTTTTAAAGGAGGGTGGTTATTTATTAGTGCCATTTACTAAGCATCTGCCCTTAGTAATCAAAGGTGTTATGTGCTATGTTTCCTACCCTCAAGAGTTTGAGGTATAGTACTGGACATATAACTAAGATTCCAAAATAATCAAGTCAAATCCTTTCCCTTGAAGTGTTTGCAATTTTGTTAGAAAGGAAAGATATCTATTGGGGAATACTTGGAATCACAGAGTGTTCAAGTCTTCCTGTGGGTGAATAAAGTTTGGTGGGCGCTCAGATAACTTCAGTACACGAGGTCAATGCCCTTGGACTCTGTGCTGAGTGGAGGCGAGCCTTGGACTGGCCGTCAGAAGCCCTTGGTTCTATTACTGGTTTTGCCACTGTCGCTGTGTGATCTTAGGCAAGTCACTTTCTCTTTTGGAAACTCGGTTTCCATATCAGGAAAATGAAAAAGTGGAACTACCTCCCAGCACAAGGAAAATATTAACAGATTCATACAGCGTTATTGCAAAAAATCAGAAAACAGAATTCACACATCAACTGCAGAAACTTCCCCCCAAAAACATCCATGATGCAGAATAAAACTGTAGGACAACATTACAAATGGAATTTGACTATGTGCCAACTGAACAAGAATAAAAAGGAGAAAGGAAAGGAGGATAAGGAGGAAGGAGAAGGAGGGGGACAAGGAGAAGGAGACGGAGAAAACGGTCAGTGTATTGGTAATAGCGAGCATTTCTATAGCAATTAATATGTTCCAGGCACTGTTCTTTGTACTTTACAAGCATCGACACCTTACCACAATCCCCTGAAATGGTATTATATTACTATTTTACAAGTAAAAAAATTGAAGCACAGATTTTAAAAATTAAAGAGAGATTCAGTAATTTAATCACCATCTCATACCCGCTAAGTGATAGAGCCAAGATTTGGACCCAGACAGTCTATGCTCTACTGCATTAATGAGAATAACGACAAATGTATAAATAAAGGGCTGTAACCACAGAACCAGCCCAATCTGGTTCACCTTTGTGTAATATTAATAAAATGGCGGTTGTTTTTTAGTTGCCCTGGACCCCAGGATGCAAGTTACATAACTGGAGCATGCCCAGATGAGCCTAGTGTGCAACCATGGGCGGAACCCAAGTGCTTGGACCAGGGAACAGGGACCGAATTAAGAAGCGAACACCACATGGCATGATCCATGATCCAATCAGATCTAGCCCTGGCATCACCCGATGGCATGACCCAGTCAGATCATGCCTCCCAGTGTTACCTCATGGCAAGATTCAATCAGATCTCACTTCATTACCCTCTGTCTATAAAACCTGCCCCATCCCCCAGCTCAGGGAGACAGATTTGAGGTTGACTCCTGTCTCCTCACTTGGCAGCCTTGCAGTAAACCTTCCTTTCTACAAAAGAAGCAGTGCTTTGGTGTTTGGCTTTCCACTACTCAGGCAAATGGACCCAGTTTGGTTCAGTAACAAGGGCAATACAGAATTAAAAAGTGGAGATCTGGTCAGCTTCCACACTGTCCTCTAGCTTTAGCTTTATGTGATCCTAAGGTCAACACTTCGTTCCTTTTTGCTGGAAAACCAGAGGAAAAAGCTCAATTGGCTGAAGTTGGAAGCCAAGGCACTTTAGATCCCCTTTGGCCGAGTACTACTTTTAGCAGGGGAATATCTGGGAATCCTTTTTCTAGTATCTGGAGGTCATTTGGATCAAGTGGTTTATCCCAACTCCCAGAGGAAAGCTTGCACACTGCATACTTTTGAACTGCCAAGAAATATCTAGTTCATTCCTGGGACATTTCCCATCTGTTGCTTTGTGGAAATGCTTGAATTTCCTCTGCGACCAGCACATCCAAACATTTAGATCAATGACTCCCTGGTCAGAGCCCCAGACCATGTTTTTACAATGCTCACATTCCAAGTGAACTTGAACCTGTGGCTAAATCTGCCACTGAATTGTACACTTAAAAATGGTTAAGATAAGCCAGGCACAGTGGCTCGAACCTGTAATTCTAGCACTCTGGGAGGCCCAGATGGGAGGATTGCTTGAGATCAGGAGTTGGAGACCAGCCTGAGCAAGAGCTAAACCCCGTCTCTACTAAAAATAAAAAATTAGCTGGGCATTGTGCACGTGACTGTAGTCCCAGCCACCAGGAGCCTGAGGCAGGAGGATCACTTGAGCCCAGGAGTTTGAGGTTGCAGTGAGCTATGATGAAGCCACTGCACTCTAGCCGGGGTGACAGAGGGAGACCTTATCTCAAAAAAAGAAAAAAGGTTAAGATGGTAAATTTTGTTGTGTGTATTTTACCATGTTTTTTAAAAATTAAAAAGTGGGAAAAAATAAATGAGGGGTGATCCAATGAAATTCTGACTTTTTTTCGTGGCAGCTACTGCCTTTTTGAAATATCCAATTTTTTCAAAGAAAATATGCTCTAATGGGTTGGGGGGTGTAGTTAGGGGGAGGATGCCTGCTTTACTGATGTCTGAAGTAGAAATTTTCTCTATTTGATGATGCAAAACCAGCCCCACACCACACCAGGCTGAGGGAGAGAAGAGGATCAGTGTCCTACAGGACTCCCCCCTCAGCCCACCTGCCCCAAAGCCCCCAAACTGTGCTGCTCGTCAATTGTGCTGGCTCAGGAAAGAAACTGGAGGGAAGAAAAACATCTAAGAGAATGAAAATCCTTTCAGCAAACATTTATTGAGAGCCTTATAATAACTGTTATTGTCTATTGAATTCAACTTACTGGTGTTAAGAAAAATGATCCGAAACATGTTACTAAGGTAAAAGGATGATTGTGTGATTTTCAGATGTCATGATAAAGCATGACTTGCAAGCCCACTTAAGAGTCATCTGTCTCTGAAGAGAAATGTAACATTTACGCAATTAATTAGGGCCCAGACATTGTATAATTCTGTAAAGCAATAAAGTGTGACAATTTCCTTTTCTGTCTAGTAGAGAAGATAATCCCAAAGGATGTGACATTATTGCCCTATAGGATAATAACCCATTTTGTATTTAATTTAGCAATCTTACTTCAGTTTGTTTCTTTTCCATTGACTATAAAAGCTCCAGTTTTATGTTCTATTTTGGTTTTATGTTTGTTTTGTTTTTTTGAGAGCGGGTCTCACTCTGTTACCCGGGCTAGAGTGCAGCAGCATCATCATAGCTCACAGCAACCCCAAACTCCTGGGCTCAAGCCATCCTCCTGCCTCAGCCTCCCGAGTAGCTGGAACTACAGGTGTGTGCCACCACACGTGACTAATTTTTTCTATCTTTTATAGAGACAGAGTCTCACTATGTTGCTGAGGCCTTTTATATTCTATTTTGAACTGGCCTTGTCATCCTGCTAGCCCCCTGATTAATGAGTTAAATGAAACTTTGACCCATGCTGTCGATTTCTATGAGAATTATGTTTTTAACATTCTGAGAATTACCCATGACACTAAGTGTCAGACCCTAGGTTAAGCAATTCATAGACTCATGAGACCCCTTTGAGGTAGTTTCTATTTTATCCCCATTTTCTAGATGAGAAAGTCAAGGCACAAAAAGATAAAATAGTTTTCTCAGTGCCAGTTTTATGCCAGGAGCTTTGCTCATCACAGTTTTTTCTCCCTCCCTAGAAGTTCTGTTTATTTGTTCCTTGATTTCCCCCCCTATTAACTCCCACACACACCACCCACATCTATTGAGCATTTACTATGTGCCAGATACTCTTTACTAGGCTGGTAATATAGAAATGTTAAAACACATTCTCTGCTCTCTTGTAGCTTTGAATGTGAGGACAGACACATAGACAATTATCATGCAAAGAAGTAAGGGAAAGAGAGGGCTACGGTAGAAGAGAGGGGGTATGTAACTCAAACCTGTGGGCATGAAGTCAGGGAAGGCTTCCTGGAGTAGGTGACACCTGAGTATTCTAATAGGAGTTAGCTGGGCCAAAGAAGGGGATGGGCATCACCTCAAGATAAAATCTTGGTTCCTTAGTGTAATGAGAAAGGCTCTTCCTCTGACTCCTGTTTACCTCTTCATATCACTTCTTCCTCTCCATCGCCTACTCTGATGTGGCTGTACTTAAGTACTACTGATTTCTCAAGCATTTATATCTTTCTCCTCTGCTATTCATCCTTTTGTACTTTCTTCACCCTGTACCTGAAACAACCTTCCCCCAAACCCCCAACCTGTTCTGCAGGACCTGTCGCCTCCCCTAAGTGTCCTGCATCACCTCCCTTAAGAAACCTTCCCTGACCCCAGGCTAAAGTAGAGGACTCTACTCTCCCCAGATGCCGTTCATACTCCCCAGCCCCAGTCCCCACCTCCCTAGCCCTCCATCTTATAATTGTCACAGAGTATTGTCAAACATCTGTTTACATGTCTTTCTCTCCACTTGACTGTCTGCTTCCTGAAAAGGGATCTTGTCTGTTTTAGGTCCTGGCACATAGTAAGTGCTCAGTAAGTGCCCACTGAGTAAAAGAATGAAGCAGCATGTGAAAAGCTTTAGAAGAAATAAAGGAAGGAGAGACGATGGCTCTAAGAAGCTCTTAGCGATAACTTACGAGCAGTTCAGATTAGAAGCACAGAGTGCTGGGGCAATTGCTGTGAACTAAACTAACAAAAATAATATGTGTCCAGAGCTGTACTAAGTGATTCACGTGCATTATCTCATTTCATTCTCACAATTTCTCTATGAGGCAGGTGCTATTATTCTTTCTGTTTTGCTTATGGTCTCAGAGAGCCCAAGTGACATGTCCTACATCAAGCAGCTAGCAAGTGGCAGAGCTGAGAAGTGAACCCAGGCAGCTCTACTCCAGAGCCCATGGCCACGGTCTCTGTGTGACACTCCATACTACCGCGATTCTCCGTCCTGGGCCATGGGAGTGGGCAGAGAGGAGAGCACAACTGTGACAATGTAGCTGCGATGGAGGGCAAAGTTCTATTGGTTTTGTGAGAAGACAGAGAGGACACTTCTACCTGAGGACATTTGGGAAGGCTTTCGTGGGGAGGACTTGGAGAAGTCTAGAGAAGAATGGAAGAAAAGTCGTAAAATAGCAAAGAATAAAATACATGTAAAAAGGATAATACTTCATGAAGAAGTCATTTTACCTCAGCAATGCAAAGTTAGAACTTAATGCATTTGCCACATTAACAAATTAATTGAAGTATGGAAAATCATATGATCATCTCCTTAGATATTATAAAGGATTTGAAAAACTCAAAACATTTATGATAAAAACTCAGCAAACTAAGAATAAAAGGAATCTTCCTTAATATGATAAATGGTATCTATTTAAAAAACAGCAAACATCATATTTAACAATAAAACATTGAAAGCTTTTCTTTTTAAACCAGAAAAACAACAAGAATACTCTGTCATATTCTCTATTACCATTTCTATTCAATATTGTACTAGAGGTTGTAGCCAGAATAAGTTAAGAAAAAAATAAATAGTATAAAAATTAGAAAGGAAGAAAAACAACTGTCATTATCTACTAGTGCTATGATCTACTAGTGCATGTAGAAAATCCAAAAGAATCTACAAATGATTATTAGAATTAATAATTATTAATAATAATTATTAAGGTTGCTGGATACAAAATTAATGCAACAAAATTATCAACATTTCTATATACTGGTAATAAGTGGACTGTGACTTTTTTTTTTTTATTTCAGCATAATATGAGGGTACAGATGTTTAAGTTACGTGTGTTGCCCTTGCCCCCCCTCCTTCCCTCAGTCCAGGTTTCAAATATGTCCATCCCATTGCGTGGTGCACATTGCACTCTTTGTGTACACATATACCCGTCCCCTCCTCCCTCCTCCCTCCTCCCCCCTGCCCAATATCTAATAGATGTAATTCTTATATATGCACTTTTTTTAAAAGAACTAATGAGAGAAAAGTAAAGATCATCTAACTTCAGCCAATTTAGCCTCCATTTAGTGGTTTAAATAATGTAATTTTTACATATGAAACATTTATTCCATTAGCTTCCCAAATTACTAGATATTTACCTCAATATGATGGTAGGATGACTGTCCAATAACTATAAGGGTGACATTTGCTTCCTTAGGAGAAAAAAAGAACATGTACATATTAGAAATTATTTGTTTTATACAATTTCCCCTATTCCAACTCTTCTGTTTCATTCTGATGCCACCTATGGGCTTCCAGAAGAATGGAATAAATAGCAACATTGTGTGAGTCACAGCAAAAAATATTATGGTAAAATGTTTCATCAATTCAGATGATTCTTTTGCTAAGTAAGAATTTCAAGACTTAAACATAAGACCTAAAACTATGAAACTGCTAGAAGAAAACATACAGGAAAATTTACATGGCATTGGTGTGAGCAATGATTTCTTGAATATGACCTCAAAAGCAAAGGCAACAAAAGCAAAAATACACAAATGGGACTACATCAAACCAAAAAGCTTCTGCACGGCCAAGGAAACAATCAGCAGAGTCAGTAGATAACCCACAGATTGGGAGAAAATATTTGCAAACTGCATATCTGGTAAGGGACAAATATCTAATAAATAAGGAACTCAAACAATTTAATAGCAAGAAAAGAAATAACCTGATTAAAATATGAACAAAGGACAAGAATAGACATTTTTCAAAAGACATCCAAATGGCCAAGAGTTATATGAGAAACTGCTCAACATCACTAATTATCATGAAATGCAAATTGAAACCACAATGAGATATCACCTCACATCTGTTAAAAAGGCAATTATCAAAAGATGAAAGATAACAAGCATTGGTGAAGATGTGGAGAAAAGAGAACCCTTGTACATTCTTGGTGGGAATGTAAATTAGTACAGCCATTACAGGAAAACAGTACGCAGGTTCCTCAGAAAATTAAAAACAGAACTACCATATGATCCAGCAATCCCACTACTGGGCATTTATCCAAAGGAAATGATATCAGTATGTTGAAGAGATATCCACACTCCATGTTTATTGTAGCATTATTCATAAGAGCCAAGATATGGAAACAAACTAAGTGTCGATCAATGGATGAATGGATAAAGAAAACGTGTTATCAAAATGGAATACTATTTAGCCATAAAAAATTTGGGGGGGTTATGACAACATGGATGAACCTGGAGGACATTATGCTAAATGAAATAAGCCAGGCACAGAAAGACAAATCCTGCATGATCTCACTTACAGGCGGAGTATAAAAAAGTGGAACTCATAGAAACAGCAGAATGATAGTTACCAAAGCCTGGGGGAGGAAGGGAAAAGGAATGGGGAGATGTTGTTCAAAGCGCACAAAGTTTCCATGAGACAAGAGAAATAACTTTTAGAGATCTACTACACAGCATGGTGACTACAGTTAATAATGTATATTCCAAAATTGGTAAAAGACTACGTTTTATGTGTTCTCACCACAAAAAAATAACTATGTGAGCTCATGGATATATTAATTAACTTGATTTGATCATTCTACATTGTAAATATATATCAAAACATTACATTGTACCCCATAAATATATGTAATTATTATTTGTCAAGTGTTTTTAAAAAGGAATGAAAGTACATGCAAAAGAACAGTCAAAAATACTTTTAGAAAAATAATATAGTCAATAATTCTCAGCTGGGCTCAGTGGCTCACGCCTGTAATCCCAGCACTTTGGGAGGCTGAGGCAGGAAGATTGCTTGAGCCCAGGAGTTGGAGGCTGCAATGAGCTATAAGCGTGCCACTGTACTGAAGCCTGGGTGACAGAGGGAGACCCTGTTTCTAAAAAAAACAAAAACAAAAACTTCTCTATATTGCCCCCCCACAAAGTATACATTAAAAAAAGACTATAAAAGATAAAAGTAGGGGTATTTAATCAATTTTTTTTCACATCCCAATTTATAAGGACTGCTGGAAACAGATTTTAGCTTTACAGCTGCTTGATGTCTGCACTCAAAAAGCCCACCTGGGACAACTCTGTGTCTAAAGAAAAACATGTATGTGGTTGTCCTAAGGACATGGAATTTGCAGCCTATTAACAAATGCAAATTTGCACCATTATGATATATCAGTATTTTCCTATAATGCACAACGGTTTGGAGTGTAACAAAAATAAAGGGAAAAAAATATCAGTAATTTCCAGCATTTGTTTTTGGGCATTATCATTCAACGTTTGAGAATAGGCAAGTTATCAGGCAATCTCAAAATTATTATTACGGTGGTCAGTACATTTAGAAGCAGACAGCAAAGAATAAATGAGAGCAGAAATAGATCTCTAACGTGTGTCTCCCTTTCTGGAGGTGGTGGAGAGATGCGCTGGGGGTGAAAATCTGGGTTTGCGAGTGCCAGAGCTGGAAGCGGTGTACTCGGCACCTCACCCCCTGCACTTCTTACAAATGACAAGCCACTCTCACAAGGTTACCCCGAAGAGGGGCACTCTGCTGCTCGCTCTCAGGAAACTTACTTGTAAGAAACTCTTGGGGATTTTGGCCAGATCTTCCACGTATTCCTTGCAGATGTAACACAGGAAATGCTGAAATCCAATGTGGCAAAAAGGGCAAGTTAGCAACGTAGGACCTTCAGGGTCCAGAAGGAACCACGTACTCCGTGATGCGTGACGCGAATAAACTCAACACCCAAGGGGGTGGGAAAAGGTGTCAAGGCCGCCCGAATCGCATTAAAAGCGGGCGGCACCCCGTCCTTGCTCTGCCACCCGCTTGCTAGGAAAACCGCCTTGGCTTGGCGGGTTGTTTTCCGTTCCCGTTAAAGGAAGCCAGGGGAGCGGCTCGCGTTCCTGAAGCCTCTGACGGACAACAGGGAAGGGCCAGGCCTTGCCGACACCCATTCTCGGGCCCTCTGAGGGACCCGCTGTGCTCCCGGAGCCCAGGCCGTGGCAGCAAGCTCTAGCCCGGCACACAGGCGAGGTCCCCGCTCCAGGGAGCCCGCCGCCCGCGCTCACCCGCACGAAAACCACGACGGCCCGGCGCTCCCGGAACAGCGCGCCGAACGGCACCCGCTTCCCGGAGGCGTCCTGCACGGGCAGCTCGGCCACGGCGGCCGCCAGGGGCTGCCCGCGCTCGGGGCCGCTCTGGGCCGGGGCCGGGGCCGCGCGGCCGCTGACCTGCCGCGTGACCGGGCCGGGGGCGGCAGCCGCCATGACGCCTGACGCCTAAGGGGCCGGGGCCGCTAGCGCTGAGGACGAGGGGCGGGGCGGGCTGGGGGCGGGGCCTCGCGGGGCGGGGCCTGGCGCGTGTCTGCTTCCCTTGGGCTGCGCCAGCCTCAGTAGGGCGGGAGTGAGGACTGCGCGCGGGTTCTCAGTCTCCGCTCACAGGGACCGGGGGAGAGAGAGGTGCGTGCAGGGCGAGAAATGTGATACTTAAGAAAGCAGCCCCCGTCCTCCGTAGCCTCCTGGACCAACGTTAGTTCTTACCTATTCAATAGAGGCCGTTACCAAGCAAATGAAAACGAATTTTCTACCCAGGACAACCACATCCATGATCCAATAAATTGTTTGTCCTTCTAATCTGTTTTTTTTTCAGGGTATTGTGAGGGTACAAACATTATGGTTACATTTAAGTCCTTCTATTCTGTTTTTAACCTACCCCATCCTCAGTCTTGGTACTGAAGTTAATTTTTTTTTAGGTATCATTAATATATATTGTAACATACGGATCTTATGTGTAGAGTTCAATTGAAATTTTCCAACACTTTATCACGAAAAGTTTTAAACGTGTAAAAAATTGAAAGAATTTTATGGTGAACATTTCTGTAACCGCCACCTAGACCCGCTGTTAACGTTTCTATTTTATTGTTATCTGGCCCTCTGTCCACAGTTAGATGCTGTTCACCTGATTATTCACCCCTGTCCGCCACACCCCAATCAAAATATGGAGCATTTTCAACACTCGAGAAAATTGAGTCTACTACTTTTAAACAGTGGGAACAATAAATCTATTTTATCAATAGAAACATACTTCATGATTCCATGTCTTACTTTCAAAACGTTTCTAGCTAAGACTGTTTACCAGGCCCTTCAAGTGAGCTCATCCAGCAGGGGTGTGTGTGTGTGTGTGTGTGTGTGTGTGTGTGTGTGTAGAAGGCGGGCTGGGAGCGATGAGAATGATGAAGTTAGATGGCTTAGCATCTGTTTTGTGGAAATCCCACGCTTCCTACTCCAACTCAGTTTCCTCTAGGGCAGGCGGCAGGAATAGGAATATTTGGGAATTTTCTCAGCTTTTGAGAGACCCAGCTGACCCTGGAATTGGAAATTGGTCTTTCGCCAGGTATCTCATGGGTGGTGACCATGTGTCCAAGATTTTCCAGGACAGAACCAGATAATATTGATAGGTTCTTTATCTTCATAAGTTTATGTACCCTTATATCTTGATGTGGGGTTCAGAAAATACGACCCTTTATCTACAGCATTTATCTAGATGAGGCAGAGTGCTTCCGGGACAGAGTGTTAGTCAGGTATATGTGACTGAGGTGACTCCACCACAAGATGCACGAGAGGCTGATCCTGTGTGCTCTGGCTTCCAATTGTGTGAAGGTTACTGAGCACACATTTAGTGCTCTCGGTTTGAGAAGCCCTGCAGTGGGTTAAGAAATGTTTACAGGTCGGGCGCAGTGGCCCACACCTGTAATTCTAGCACTCCTGGAGGCCGAGGTGGGTGGATCGTTTGAGCTCAGGAGTTCAAGACCAGCCTGAGCAAGAGCGAGACCCCGTCTCTACTAAAAATAGAAAGAAATTAATCAGACAACTAAAACTATATAGAAAAAATTAGCTGGGCATGGTGGCGCATGCCTGTAGTCCCAGCTACTCGGGAGGCTGAGGCAGGAGGATCGCTTGGGCCCAGGAGTTTGAGG